>PVJI01008932.1:0-68369 GCA_004026765.1 Micronycteris hirsuta
ATAGTTTCTTGATCCATTCATTTGTAGATGGGCACTTAGGTTGTTTCCAGCACTTGGCTATTGTGAATTGTGCTGCTATGAACATAGGAGTGCAAAGGTTCTTTTGAATTGGTTTTTCAGGATTCTTAGGGTATAAAAGAACTACAGATCTTATTAGAGCTTTACTTTGCAGCTACCAGCTCCAATACAACCCCACAGCTTTGCTACTATGGTGGGGTGTCTCACAAATGCGCTCCCCAGTTTAATATCTTGTGCTATTCCTCCTGATCACACATTGAACAGGACCCCAAGCAGGAATGATAACATGAGACATCCCTTCTGACTTTTCAGATGTGAGGCCTGCCCTCCCTCCCTTCTTTCCTCCTTTCCTCCCTTCCTTCCTTCCTTCTGCCCAGTCTTTCTTCAATGCCCACTGTGTACTAGGCACTGTGTTAAGTGCTCTATAAACCAGATGAAGAAGAACCTGTGTTTGCCTCGCACAATGAGATCCCACCTCCTCATGGCTGAGATACTGTTGGACTATACTGCACCCCTTTATAATGCACAGAAATCCTTCTGCTTTGGGCAGGAAGATATTTAGGCTTGTTTGAGTCTTCTCTTCCCACGGAGAAGAGTACTCCTAGGGCAAACGGTGCTTGTGGTCTATCTGAAGGTTGCCTTCCATTTCAGAATTATTTTCACACAGGATGAAATTGTCCCTTTTACTCACAAATATTTATCTGAAATCTTTCTCATCTGAGGCACAATTAGAGGATAGCAAGCTTTGTGAACTAGAATTCATGTCCTTCAAGAGTTTACAGGTTAGTTAGAAAGGCGCAGCATAACAATCACACATGAACAGACAATGTCAGGCAATGTATCATAAAGGCACAGCGATGACATACACATAATGTGTGCCTGGGGGGTGGGGGCTCAAGATGACCACTGACATCTTGCTAAGGATAGGAATATATCCCAAGAAGAAACTAATAAGTCACAAATGACTTGCAATGGGAAATTAGCCAAATGCAAACAAAATATTTCCATTTTGATATAGGGCCAACAACATTTAGGGAAGCACATGCTGGCTGGCAGACTGGTTCATGAGTTTATGTAAATGAAAATCATGCTACTGGACACTTCTCCCAGTCTCTACGCCTTTTCCTTCCTTTGTAAAACTGCATAGGCTGCACCTATTGAAATCACATCAGGAAGTAAAGAGTCTGAGGAATTGCTGGATTGAGATACTATTGAGTAATTCCCCTCTCTGTAGCATAAATACACCCTCTATAACAAGGGGAAAAGCCAACCCCGTGCCTTATGAGTGGATAGATAGCCTAACAGTGGCAAAATGATGAGAGAGAAAGCAAGGAATTATTTATATCCCTCTTTTCATACCTATCAACACAAGGAACACAATGCCATGGTGGAAAGTCCTCACTAGTTTAGAAATTATTGCTCATATATCAAAGAACAAAGTATACAATATTCTAACCTGAAAACACCAAAATTATAAACTTTAAAAAATCATAACTTATCATTAGACCTCTGATTATTATAAATTTGGTTAATTTACTTACAGAGCTATCTCAGTTATGGGGTTACCCTTTGTGTAAGCTAATCCATCTAAAATAAAAGTGCTCATGTTGAACAAAACCTTCAATTCATGTGTCAGACTTCATACAATTTATCTGTGTACTGTCTCATCAGTTTTTAAAAGCATATTTTAAATGCATTGAGAGTAAACATGAATAGTTTGTATTTGTGTGTGTATATACAATGCATGCGCATTCATACAGGTATGCATATGTTTCAATGTTCAATGTCATTGTCAGAAAAAAGCCAATTGTATAATGACTTAATAACTTTCACTAATCATGCATTCCACAAATATTCTTAAGCAACAATTATACGCTAGGTGTTTGCTGGGCACAGTGGGGAAAAGAGCTTTGTAAGACATCTGAGAGTCTAGCACACACCTAACAAAGCCCACAGCTGCCACGTCCGCTGTGTGAAGAGTGTGAGCTGTCACTCGAGCAGGGTCTGGCTCTCACAAACAAACTTCAGAATGCAGTCAATCGTGACATGGGTGCTACAGATTTTTGCTAAGTAGTACACACATTCAGAATGTACACTGCTTCCCACTAACTGCTGAATGATGAAGCTTAAGTAGGACAACTGAAGACCACAGCAAAACGAACGCCACCGTCACGGGGTTAGCCATCAAACACCGGGCAGAGCAGTGCAACCGGAACAAATTGGGGACACTGGAGAAGAGGCTGGGGTGCAAGTTTTCTAAGCAGGAACACTATGTATCACATACAATTAAGGGATAGAAGCACAGACCAGGTTTAAAAATCAGCCACGGCTAAGTAAATAAATAAATAAATATATTCATCCACTCTATATTTTAGATAATTAAAATCTGTAGAAAGATCCAGCCTTTAATTCCAGAAACTTGTCTTCAAGTCCCAGTTCAGCGACTCACACTAATTTGTGATTTTAGGCAAACATTTAACCTCTCATAGCCTTATTTCTATCTGTATAGTAGAAACAGTATCTCATAATGTTATTATAAGTATTAAAATGAAAAATCATTTTTGGTTGTTGTTTTTATAAGTAATATGCCTGGTTATGAGCGTCCAATTTAGAGAGTGTCTGTGGCACGCAGGAGGGCTGTGTACGGACACACAGGCCCCTGTGCGTAAGTCCCTACTTGTTCAACATTCTACTGCACGTATATCCTGGCTGCTTACCGCATACAAATGCAGTGCATTGACCAGCCGTCACAAGTCCTCCGAGTTTATCTTGAAAATGAGCCCCAGGTTCACCTTTTATTTCTTACTCCCATTTACTGTACCCTAACCCAGGTCCTCTCTCTGACTAAAGTCTGAATCATTAAAATACTCTCCAGACTTTCCTGCTTCAACTTTCATTGCTGACCTGCCAATAAACCTATCTTCCCAAAAGACGGTTTTCCTCCCCTTCATTAGGTACCACAGAGCTTGCGGAGCAAAGTGGAAAGAGAAATAAAAGTCTAGTTGGCTGACAGACACACAAACAGAAAATTACACTGCAGCTTTTTAAGTTTTCTACAATAAGGGCAAGCACACAGCCGTGTGGGAATATGTAAGAAGGTCTCTTCACCAACCCTGGGAGGGGACAATTTTGAGAAAGTATCTGCAACAGTGTAGAAATTTTATTTATTTAATATGACCTGTTGTCCTTTTTATTCTTCTGATTCAAACTGGCCTCATCCAGGCCCCTGACTTCCCTGCCTCCCTCTCCCTTACATGCCCACGCCCTTAATCACTAAGCCCTCAGGACAATGAGGTTCTGGTCAGCATCAGACAATCTCAGGAACAAAACCTCAGGTCTATTGACCACAGAGACAGAGTTTCAATCAAACTAAAGATAACATCTACACTCCAGCTTCAGTTGTGTTTCAGCTCCAGACCCAGAAAAGCAGTGAAACCAGATGGCTCAATGCCATGGCTGACATTAGGACCAGATGCGATGACTAACAACTTTCTATCCTAGCACCAACCAATCAGTAAAGAACATGACCCTGACCACGACCTTAACTCCCTTAGTCACCATGATTAATGATTTTTTCTCTATTTAACCCCACCCCTGGAAGCGATTCGGGAACCAGGTCTTTGAGCACTAGTTCACCTGTGACTTTGGGCATGGTGCCACTTCCTCAATTAATAAACCCTTACTTTCTTGGCTGCAGGCTCCTGTTCATGTCTTATTGGGCTTTGATATATGCAGGCAAGTGGGCCCCGTTAGTCCGTTAACATTTCTTAGCAGAGAAAACCATAGCATATGTTATAAAACCTAAACAGGTGGTAAACAAAGGAAGGTCAGGCCATTCAGGCAGAGTCAGGAACACATGTAAAGGCCCAGACATGGAAACGAGCATGGAGAGCACGCAGAACACAAGGGGCAAAGGAAGAGATGATGGTGGAGAGGTCAATGGCCACCAGACCATGAAGGGCCCCGCGTGTCTGGTTAAGAAAACTGGATTAGTATTACAGGCAGTGAGGAGCCACCAATGGTTCAGGCAGGGAAATTACTTAATCATAGTTGTATTTTGTATAAAGCACCCTGGTGAACATGTGGAAAATGGATTGGAGGAAAATACCAGATGCAGGAAGTTATTAAGAGACTCTACTATTTAGGTGATGATACATTATAAGTACAAAATATGGTACTAACAGTAGAGATAAAATCAATAGATTTTAGGCATTCTAGAGAGCTGTGTTTTTCTAATAAATTATCATTGATTCAGTGTGAGTAGAGAGCATGAGAAAGGAATAAAAGATGGACATCCAGATTTCTGTGATTAAGAGGGCACTATTTAAGGAAAAAGGAGAAGCAAAGAAAGAGAAGACATCTTGGAAATGCATCTGAGTTCAGTTTTGGGCATGTTGAGACTGAGGTGTCCAAGGGACAGGTGTCTAAGGGACATATCCAGCAGTCAACAGGAAGCCTGAGGGACAGATCTGTGCTGGAAACAGATTTGTGATTCATCAGCATACATTCAGTGTTCAAGCTCTGCGAAAGGAAGAGGTCATTCAGTACAATGGTTGTGAGAAGATACAAGTGATAGGATCCTGGGAAGCCCTGTTACATAAGGGATGGACATAAAAGAGAAATACAAAAAAAAAATCAGAAAAGAAAGAATCAAGACAGGTCAGGAAAGCCAGGAGGGTATGTCTCAGGATAGTTAAAAGAAATTCACTGGATTATTAACACCAGAAGTTATTGGTAACCCCTCAAGTAGTAAGGCATCCAGAATATATGTGGAGGTCTGGTTTGTCAGATTAACTAACGTAGGAGACACAAAGAAAGATGCTTGAAAATACAGAGAAGAAAGGAGGTAAAGAAAATTCCCAGCCTGTAATTTCTACTTTATCTGTGGAATAGGAGACAAGATTTTCACTGTGAGATTATGAAGGGAAGATGAAGTGGAATTAGCTAAAGGAGAATGGAGAAGATGTTAAATAAATACCTCCAGAAGTGAGAAGGAGAGTGTTTGTAAAAGAATAATTGCCAGCCAGGAGTAAGGGCCTAGTTGCAAATGAAGAATAGAATGGTAGATGTTTTTGGCATACTTCCAGTTGTCTACCAATATTTTGTGATTACCTCCTCCTTCATAATAAATGGTTGTTCTCATGGCCACCCAACCATAATTCTGCATTTCACAATCCCTTCCATGGTGATTTGCACATGAGTGCTTTCTCTCTAATAGGAGGGAGCATAAGGCATGTACCATTTCCACCTGGGTTTGTCCTCCCTGCCCTTACGCCTTCCAGCTGCTGGCAGATGGCGAGAAGGAGAGCGACCACTTTGGATCCACAATGGAGTTCAACTGAAGCAAAGAGCAGAACCAACCATCAGCCCAGATCACCTACCAACCCCTGGAGGTTTAAGTAAAAAAAGAACATCTATTTTGTTCAATTTATGTGTTTTAAGATATTTTATTAGTTAGTAGTCCAACTGACACAAGCATTAATTCCTAAAGCACTCAAAAGCCTTGAGTGTGTGAGCAGAGAGGGCAGACAGTTTTGATGCTGGCAAAGGGTGTGACAAAAGGAAAGGGGAAGGACGCTGAGATGACAGGCAGGTTAGCAGCTGGGAAGGTGAGCCATGAGATTTAAGCCAGACAGGAAGGGAAGATCATTCAAAGGGGACACACTGCTTTGCTTTAATGATGCCTCACACAACATTATTGATACTTCGAAATCAATAAAGACTAAATCAAAGATACAGTCACATACAGCAATGTGGATGAATTCTGCAAACATGGAGTTAATTGAAAGATGCCATGCAAATGAAAGTATATACAGTACATATCATTCTACTAATAGAAAGCCAAAACCAAGTGACATTAACCTAAGGTGCAGAAGCCAGAGAAGAGGATTATGACTTGGAAGGGAGCGTGAGGAAAGCTGCTGGAGGCTGGTCAGGTGCACTGCTCTCTCTGGGTGCTGACTACGTGGCTGTGCCTAGTTCTGTGAAAAGTCACAAAACCGATTACTTTTAATGTGTGTGCATTTTTGTGTCCATATATGCATAACTTCAAAAACTAAATTTAAAAACTTCCCAACTGAAAAAAAAATACATACTATTTTTACTTAAGAAAACAGCAAAAGTTAGAGTTAAAACAAGTAGTAATGCTCAATGCTGGCAAGCAGAAGACATGAACTCCTATGCCCTGCTGGTGTGGCTTTAATGTGGCATAAGCTTAGTGGAAAGCTTTCTGGCAAAATGTTTCAAGAGTTTTAAAACACACACGGTCTTTGATCTAGAATTCCACTCCTAGAAGTTCATTATAAGAAAATTAGAAATATGAGGAGACTTATACAAAAATATATTCAATGAATTATTTATAGAAAGGGAAACTTTGAAAGAAACAGAAATGTCTCCAAATAGAGAAATGATAACATAAACTGTAATATCCTGTGATGAGATAATTATGCAAATACTTTTAAATTACATGGTTAAATGTTCATAATATTTAAAACCATCAAGATAGAAAAGTGAATATTCAATATTATTCCAAATGTATATATTTTAAATATATAATAAAGTGTGGTTATCTCTGGGTAGAATAATTTTGTTTTTCTAAAATAAGCTTTTTATTTTCTAGATTTTCTAAAAACAGTATGCAACATTTTGTTGATTACAGATAAAATATATTTTGGTGTTGCATTTTTATTTACTTTTCTCATAAAGAAAACATATTTATATTTTATCATTTATTGTTCATAAACAATATTTAACATTATAGACAATATAAATTATATTTATAATTTATTGTTTATATTTATATAACAATACAAGTAGCAACTGTGTCCTGCTCCATAAGAACTGTATTAACTATTTGACTCTGAGCTGCCTGAGGGAAAGTATATCTTAACTTTCACCCATAGTACCTGGTAGGGAATAGAGTATATGCTCAAAAATATCAAGACCTCATCTGTTATATTCCACTTATATAATCATACTATACAATAGATATTATACATTATAAAGTATACTGCTTATATTCAAAACTAAAATAGTTGAAACCGCGCAGTTCATGGTTTAGCCACACACCCCACCCTGTCTTCTGAGGAGGCTCGGGAGGGTGGCAGGGCAGGAGGGGCGGGTCCGGAGCGGGAGGAGGGAGAAGACAGGGCTGTAGGCTCAACCCCGCTTCTAATGCTCCAAGTAGAGCACTGCTACTTTGATCTCCTTCCAACTCACTTTCCCTTCCCCCATGACTCAAGGCTGAAGGAGGTAAAACCCAAGGATGCTAAGGGTGAACCAACACCTGGGGGTAATCATTTAACTGGCCCACTGGGGAAGCAGAGCCCTGTTTGAAGTAGACTGCAGGGAGCCCACAGAAGGGAGGAAAGCCAGGTCAACAGGAGGTACTGGGATGCCTGAGTGAGTAGGGAGCTTTCAAGGGGAAAGGGGGAAACACATGACTGATAGAAGAAATTAAGATTTTAGTCCAACGAAAATATATGGAGAATATTTTTTCTAGAAGGCGCTCCTTCATAGTCAAATCGTAACTTTTACTCTTGAACAAAGTTGCTATTTTTTATGTTAGGTGTTAATTTTTTTTGAAAATTTGTGACCTGAGTAGTAATTACCCAATGTCTTCAATTAAGCTGGATTTATACTAAGTTAACCAACACTTTTCCAAAATAATGTGTTTTCTCTCCCCTAGTCTTCATATCCTGTTGTTCACTGTAAAAGTTAAACCAAATTTGGAGAAAAAGCAGCATGTACTGTATATTTAAGAAACACCAGTAATACATCCCTATTTAAAAAAAATATTTTTTACATCAGTTCATTTTACTCATAACATATTCAATACAGAGCTTTCTAGAATGCCAACTTTTCCATTTACATAGGCAAGTCCACCATCCAAATGATACTTCACTATCATCTAATCAAATTAATGAAATAGATGTAATCAATAGATGTTAGTAATAAACCAAATGCTAAGGTCATGATCTAATTTTACATCCATATCCAAACTGGCTTTGCAAATATTAGCAAAGGTGCCATGTTAAACTTCTAATAGATATGCACTGGTTGTGGTTGTATTTGAGTGTTTTAAAAGCCTAACAGTCCTCCTACTTTTAAACAAGCCCATTCAAACAACCACGGAAGAAGTAAATATAAATTTTAATGCTTTAATTTTGGTTGGGAGCAGTAGATGTTTCCAAATGGTCCTGCCTGTCCAGGCCCGAGCATCTTCTTTGCAGTCAGGATCCGAGCCTTTTCCATGTATTATGGCAGCTATGGACCTGGAACCTAAGGACCACTGACTCGTGTTTCTTTTATAATAAAATCCAGACTGGAACAGGGTTTTGCAAGATCAAAGTCTAGTTAGTGGAAGGTGAATTATTTCTTCACTACCTAAAAAGGAATTGATGTTACTCTCCACCAAAATGACCACACATCTCTATGAACCCCATCAAAAATAGCCGCAAGCCACTGAATAGTTAACGGTGAATTTCATCCTAAACCCCTTACAAACAAGAACATACTCTAGTTTGATGAACATTGTCAATAGACATTACATCACGGCGAACCATCATTGAGGGCTCAGTTTATGCCAGGCACTGTCCTAAAAGCTTTGGGGGTATAAACTCATTTATAACCCTCACGGAAATATATGAGGTAGGTACTGTTTTGATCATCCTATGTTTGGATGGAAAACTGAGGCACAGAGAGGTTAAGTAACTTATCCAAGGTCCCACAACTAGCGCATTTCCAATTTTCAAATTAAGTCAGATTGGCTCCAGAATCTACAGTCTCTACCATTATTCTAGACTGCCTTTTTAGGAACGACTTAATTTTTTTCTGACAAGATTTACTCAATCTTATGAGTAGATTCGAGAAACTGGACAAATAATTTTTTAAACCTCCACACAAATCAATCAGGAGGACAAGACTATGCAGATAGTCCATGTGCAATGTAACTCTCTAAAAGACTTCCCTGCAAATTTGAACCCATTAACAACAGTGTATTGTGGGATTGCCACAGAGCCAGATACACCCCTTTGAGGAGGGGTATCTTCCCTAGCCCCTCACCCAGTCCTTCAGCTGGGCATTCACTGAGAAAAGACAGAGGAGGGATGGTCTGTTCATTGTGCAAAGGGCCCAAACATGAAATGTACGATGTTTTTAGTAAGAACCCTTGAATCTTTAGTAATTAAATGTTCTTTGGCAAAATCCAAAGTATAGTGCCAACAATAAAAGAAACTCTATAAGGAACTGCATTATAGCTCTGGGAATGTTTGCATAATTAAATAAATTAAAGCATTTCTTAATCCCCTTTTCATGTTTATTTCTTAATATAGGTCAGGTTTTTGTTTTGGGGCTCCCTGCTGCCCCCCTGCCCTGCTTCAAATCCTCCAAAGAATGCTAGAGAAAATCAGGCAAAACAAGCAGCTTCTGATTTTCTGGCATTCTACCATTTGGAAAATTGACTTGAACTGCATGATAGATAGTGGTCTAGGAATTTAAGAAATATGAGTTTGGTTTCAATAAGAAATATCTTTACATGGAAGCTGAAAAATGGAAAACAGCAGCAGAGTTTTTCTTTTTTCTGAAAAAGAGAAAATTCAATAATGAACATACGAGTCCTAAGTTGGATTTGAATCTGCATAGAGTTGACTATTTGATTTACAAATTCCTATGAGGCTCAACTTAATTGAATTTAGAAGACTAAAATCATAGAGCGGGGAAGATTTGTTATTGCATTTTATCTGTGGCACAGGGGGGTTTTGGATTATTCGAGAGTTAGGGAAGCTGGCAACTATGCACTGCTTCTGTTAAGCTGGCTGTAATGTGATGCCCCTGGGCGGGGGGCTGAAGGGGGTGAAGGCTCTTGGAGCAAAGAAGGCAATGAGCCAAACAAAAGTCTCATGATGTGGGAAATTTTGGGGTTTTGGGAGTCTGTATCCTTCTACTCCCCTCACCCCCATTCAACATCAAATCCAATCTTTTTCCAAATTAAGAAACACTAACAAAGTCCCAGCAATACCAAATAAAATGATCTAAATAAACCTCTTGTGATTAATGCCTTTCCTTAAATTAAAAAATATGGAGACTCAATGACTTAGAAGTATAGGTTGATAAACCCATGTAAGAGCATGTAGTTGCTGAAACTGAATCACTATTTAAATAATTAACTTAAATAGCTCAATTTAAGATTTTTCATTAATCCTTCCCCTAAGAGAAAATAAAAGTGATAGCAAAGTTTACTTTTCTTTCTTCCTAAATTCAAAGACATAGTGTAATGTACTGAGGTTATACCAACAGCTATGGGCAAAATCTACCGAAGAGAAACACGAGGCTGGTGAAAGTTAAAAGTCAAACAAGTGATTTATCTTTCAACTTGTGGAAAAACCAGTGCTATAGATGTTACATATTTCATCTTAATTTTGATGAAAAATTTTTAGAATCATAGTAGTGTATCAGGAAGTTATATATTCTATTAAAGTATAAAAACAGGTTTTATACAACTTGTTAACAGCTTTTAACTTGAAAATGTATAAAGGCTATGCAGTCTCAGTGATATATATGAGCAATGCCACTTATTTGATATACATTGGCATTTAGCTGAACAGAGGATTTTGAAGACCAAGACATTCAACATTGTGAGATATCTTAGGACATTTAAAAATATTATTTATTTTTTTCACGTTTTATTGTTGTTCAAGTACAGTTGTCTCCAGTTTCCCCCCACCACTCCCCCCTCACCCCAGCCATCCCCACTTCCCACCCTTGATCCTAATCCCCTTTGGTTTTGTCCATGTGTCCTTTATACATGTTCCTGAAAACCCTTTCCCCCTTTCCCCTCCCTTCTGGTTACTGTCAGTTTGTTCTTTATTTCCATGTCTCTGGTTATATTTTGCTTGCTTGTTTGTTTTGTTGATTATGTTCCATTTATAGGTGAAATCATATGGTATTTGTCATTCACTGCCTGGCTTATTTCACTTAGCATAATGCTTTCCAGATCCATCCATGCTGTTGCAGAATATAGGAGATCCTTCTTTCTTTCTGCTGCATAGTATTCCATCATGTAAATGTACCATTGTTTTTTGATCCATTATTTACTGATGGGAACTTAGGTTGATTCCAACACCTGGCTATTGTAAATTGTGCCGCAATGAACATTGGGATGCATAGGTGCTTTTGAATTGGTGGTTCAGGGTTCTTAGGGTATAATCCCAGGAGTGGAATTTTTAATAAATATAACTCACAAGATATATATTGGTTCAAAGGTTTTCCTTTCCAGTCTTGCCTTTTACTTCTGCTTTTACAGATGTTAGTTTGTGAATCACCCAGCAGGTGTAAACATGTCTATACCCCTGTACTTGATGTTCTGTATTCAAGGAATGCCTGTCAAAGTGCAGCTCGGTATCATTTCTGCCAGGAAGACTTAACCCTATTCTCTCTCTCTCTCTACCAATTAGTAGTCATTTTTAATGGATAGTCTATAGTCTTTCTTGTGTCACTTCTTGTATATACGTTATTTCTCGTATTATTTTGTAAATCTTTTTAGGGCAAGAACTACACCTAATAGGCTTTAAATTCCCTTCAACACCCAGGACAGAACCTGACCTATGTATTTTTTTATTATTATTATTTTTTAAGATTTTATTTATTTATGTTTAGACAGAAGGGAAGGGAGAGAGAAAGAGAGAGAGAGAAACATCAATGTGTGGTTGCCTCTCACGTGGTCCCCACTGGGGACCTGGCCCGCAACCCAGGCATGTGCCCTGACTGGGAATCGAACTGGCGACCCTTTGGTTCACAGCCTGTGCTCAATCCACTGATCTACACCAGCCAGGGCAGAACCTGACCTATAATAAGTGCTAAAAACTGCCTGGTAAATCAATAAAAGGAAATGTTAATGAAATTTGACAGTGTACACTATATATAAGATCTGTCTAGAAAAAGTCTAACCATTGTTAATATAATGAGAATGGTTTGTGTGACATCAATGTAACCTGGCAGCCAAGGCGAGTGGACTGGAATGTGCATGAGTGAACAATGACGACTTCACTGTACTAGTCAATGGAGCTGGTAGATGCTGTTGAGTGAGCATGTGTATGGTGTGGCCATTGCATTCAAAATGACTGAATGAGTAGAGCAATAAATCTGTATCAAATTTTTCATGAAGCTTGAACATTCCTCCACAGAAAGTATTCAGATGATTCAGAAGACCACAGCTATGGACAACTGGAGATTGGTAGCTTCATCACAACAACACACCCACTCATGTATCATGTCTCATGGAGAGGTTTTTGGTGGAACATGACATCATCCAGGTGACTCAGCCTCCCAACAGCCCAGACTAGTCACCCTGCAACTTCTGGATTTTCCTGAAACTAAAATCAACTTTGAAAGGGAAGAGATTTCAGACCATCAATGAAATTCAGGAAAATATGACAGGGCAGCTGATGGTGATTGGGAGAACTGTGTGAGGTCCTAAGGTGCCTACTTTGGAGGGGACTGAAGTATCCTTGTCCTATGTACAGTGTTTCTTGTATCTTCTTCAATAAATATCTCTATTTTTCATATTACATGGCTGGATACCTTCTGGATAGACCTCACACACACACATATACAGATATTTGATCTAGTTAGCAACATTAGGTTTGTGCTGTTCAAACACTAGCCACAGGTGTCTGTTTAAATATAAATTAACTAAAATTAAAAATTCACTTGTTGGTTTCACTCTCTATACTGCAAGCGTTCAACAGCCATATGAACCAGTGGCTACTACACTGGACAGCACAGATCATGGAACATTTCCATTACAGAGAATTACATTGCACAGCACTGCTCTATAGAGAAATCAATAGGATCCTATAAAAAACACAGTCAAATTGTTCAGTTCTCAGCTCCCAGCCTTCCAATGGCTTTCCAGCTCACTCAAGAGTAAAAGGCAAAACTCTTATAATGACCTTAGATGAACCACCTATATCCCACCCCAACCCCTAACATATCACCTACAAGTCTCTCCCATTCTCACTGCTCTCCAGCTGGCTACAACATTCTTAAAACATGCAGTTATCACTGCCTGGAATGCGTCTCTCAGGTACTGCACGGCCCACCCCCTCATTTCCTTTGTCTAATGCTCTCACTAAGACCTTCCCTGGCCATCAATGTGAAATTGTCACTCTTCTGTCCCCATGTGGTCCCTCTCCTTTCTTCCAGCTTTGTTTCTCTTCACAGCACTTGCCATCATTTAATATATCATATTCTATCTTGCTTATTTTTGGCTTCCGTTCACTAGAATGTAAACCCCGAAGTGGAAATTTGTGTCTGTTTTATACCCTGACAGACTCCCCTTAAAATGATGCCTGGCACATTATTGGCATCCAATAAGTAGTTATTGAATTAATGGATCAAGAATATTTACATTCCACAGATAAGTAGGAGACCATAAAATATTGAGAATAATTTTTATGAGACCTGTGGAAATAAGTCACTTCACTGTGACAATTTATGTACTGTAGTCTATCAAGTGTATAATAGCATTATGTCTTAAAAAACAATGTATACCTTAGTTAATAAATTACTTTATTGCTAAAAATGCTAATCATTATCCAAGCCTTCAGCAAGTCACACTATTTTTGCTGGTTTGGGGGTCTTATTTTGATAGCTGCTGACTGATTGAGGAGGTGATTGCTGAAGGCTGAGGTGGCTGTGGCAATTTCTCAAAAAAGGGTAATGATCAAGTTTGCTACATCAATTGACTCTACCTTTCACAAAAGGCTTCTCTGTAGCAAGCGATGCTGTTGCTCTTCGCCCACAGCAGAACCTCTTTCAAAATTGGAGTCAGTCCTCTCAAACCCTGCTGCGGCTTCATCAGCTCAGTTTATGTAGTATTCTAAATCCTTTCCTGCCATTTCAACCATCTTCACAGCATCTTCGCCAGGAGTAGATTCCCTTTTAATAAACCATTTTCTTAGCTCATCCAGAAGAAGCAACTCCTCATCCATTCAAGTTTTATGACATTTCAGCAATTCAGTCACACCTTCAGGTTCCACTTCTAATTCTGGATTTCTTGCTATTTCCATCACATTCCCAGTTAACTTCCTCCAATAAAGTCTTGAAGCCCTCAAAGTCATTCATGAGTGTTGGACTCAACTTCTCCCAAACTTCAGAATGTTGATATTTTAACCTCTTTCCACAAATCATGAATGTTCTTCATCACATCTAGAATGATGAATCCTTTCCAGATGATTTTCAATTTACTTTGCCCAGACACATTAAGGAAACCACTATCCATGGCAGCTATAGCCATACAAAATGCATTTCTTAAATAATGTCTTGATAGTTGAAATTCCCCTTGGTCCATGGGCTGCAGAATGAGTGTTGTATTAGCAGGTATGAACACAGCATGAATCTCATTCTACATCTTCATCAGAGCCTTTTGTGACCATTGTCAATGAGCGATAATGTTTTGAAATAATCTTTTTTTTCTGATCAGTAGGTATCAAAAGTGGGCTTCAAATATTCAGCAAACCATGCTGTAAACATATAATATATGCTGTCATTCAGGCTCTGTTGTTCCATTTACAGAGCCCAGGTAGAGTTAAATTCAACAAAAATTTTAAGGGCCCTAGAATTTTTAGAATGGTAAGTGAGCATTGGTTTCAACTTAATGTCACAGCTGCATTAGGCCCTAATAAGAAAGTCAGCCTGTCCTTTGAAGCTCTGAAGCATATATTGACTTTCTCTCTAGCTATGAAAGTCCTAGAGGGCATCTTCTTCCAACATAAGACTTTTCCATCTACATTGAAAATCTGTTGTTTAATGTTGCCACTTTCATTAATTATCTCAGCTGGAGCTTCTGGATAGCTAGCTGTAATTTCTACATCAACACTTACTGTTTCATCTTGCACTTTTATGTTATGGAGACACCTTCTTCCTTTAAATTTCATGAACCTACCTCTACTAGCTTCAGATTTTTCTTCTGCTACTTCCTCACCTCTTTCAGACTTCATGGAACTAAAGAGAGGTAGGACCTTGCTATAGATTCAGCTTTGGCTTAAAGACAATGTTGTGACTGGTTTGATCTTCTATCCAGGCCACTACAACTTTTTCCATATCAGCAATAAGACCATTTCACTTTCTTATCATCCATTTGTTCACTAGAGAAGCACTTTTAATTTCCTTTGCATTCACATTCACAACTCGGTTATCACAGCTTTTGACTGCCCTCCTCACTAAGCTTAACAATTTCTAGCTTTAAAAAAATATTTTATTTATTTATTTTTAGAGAAGGGGAGGGAGAAAGAGAGAGAGAGAAACATCAATGTATGGTTGCCTCTCACATGCCCCCAACTGGGGACCTGGCCTGCAACCTAGGCATGTACCCGACTGAGAATCGAACTTGGGACCCTTTGCTTCACAGGCCAGTGTTCAGTCCACTGAGCCATACCACCCAGGGCTCTAGCTTTTGATTTAAAGTGAATATGTGACACTCTTTCTTTTTTTCTTTTTTTAAAGATTTTATTTATTTATTTTAGAGAGAGGGGGAGGGAGGGAGGCAGAGAGGGAGAGAAACAGCAATGTATGGTTACCTCTCACATGGCCCTCACTGGGGACCCGGCCTGCAACCCAGGCATGTGCCCTGACAGGGAATCGAACTGGGACCCTCTGGTTCCCAAACCACGCTCAATCCACTGAGCTACACCAGCTAGGATGACACTCTTTCTTTCACTTGAACACTTAGAGGCCAATGTAAGGTTATTAATTGGCATAACTTCAAAATTGCTGTGTCTCAGGAAATAGAGAAGCCCAAGGAGAGGAAGCGGCATGGGGAGCAGTGGATTTTGGTACAGCAGTCAGAACACACACGACATTTACCAGTTATGTTCGCTATCTTACATGAGTGGGGTTCCTGGCGCCTCCAAACAATTACAATAGTAGCATCAAAGATAACTAAACACAGATCACCATAACAAATATAATAGTAACAAAAACATTTGAAATATTGTTGCGTTACACAGACACAAAGTGAGCCGATCCTGTTAGAAAAATGGTGCCCATAGACCTGCTTCAGGCAAGGTTGCCACAAACCTTCGCTTCATAAAAACCTATCTGTAAAGTGCGATAAAGCTAAGCCCGATAAAATGAGGTATGCCCTGTGCTGTCTTTTTTAGAAGGACCACCATGACTGGGACAAATGAAAGTCTTCAATCAATATTGGCTGAATGGATGTGAGTGAATTAATGGAATGAAGGTATTCATCGCTTCAGTAACTAGGGTTCTTATCTGCTCTCCCTGCATCACTAACATCAGAATTAGAAAAGAGACAATGTGCTTTGTATTTTTCATCTAATCTATCTCTTGGTGGCAGCACTCACTTCAAATTTTAGAAAGAGAACGGAGAAAGCAGTCCAAAGAGAATAAGAGTTTAAATTCCCTAGATATTTTAACAAAACTATATATGATAGAAAAGATATCTCCCAGTTCTGAAGTAGCTTCTTTTTATAAAAGATTGTCTAAATTATGAATGTGCAAATATAGGACTATAATTCGCTTAGATTTGAATGTATTACTTTTAAAAATAATCTCAGTCATGAAAATAAGTGTTACTTGATATAAAGGAAAATCCTTAAAGTTAAGTGTGCTCTTTCTTAATAAACACTTTCATTAAATTGTCATTTTAATATGGAACTAACATTGTACATCACATGCACTAACCTTGACTTAAACTTACCAATGAAAGTCTCACTTTTCCCTTCACTTAAAGAAGGTATTTGAAAGAAAACAGAAAGATTAAGTATGCATGGCTGGATGTGTGTATCTATCTATGCATGAGTGTATTTTTTTATTGAATGCCCCTAAAACACTATTGTTTAGGCCAACTCTTTCGGAGTTTAATAAAACTTATACAAATATCAATAAAGCAAGGTAGCCTGTTATTACACAGTTTTCATTCTTTAGCAAGTCAATATCTGGTTTTCTATATAAAGAAATTAAGATGGTCTGAAAGAATCTTAGCTGGATCTAAGATACACACTTGATATTTCTTTTAACTTTTCTGTTTTTAGAATCCCAGAATCCTGTCTACCTTCAGGTGAACAAAAACCACATAAATTCTTATTTAGCAAATCATTTTTTTGCTATTCGACCTGCACAATATTAGTGTTTATTACATAAATGCATAAAATACAATAGTAGTAACATAAATGATAGAAAAAAATCATATTGATGCTATTTAAATGCTAAATTAGTTTACCTAATTTAATCCTCATGACAAATCTAGATAGTAGGCATTGTTTTATCCTCATTACTGAAAGTGAAGAAACTGAGAGATTAAGAGAAGCGTCCCAGGTGGGAGAGCAAATGCCACGAAGCAGGGATTCTACCCCAGACATCTGTCTGCAGGGACCTGCCCTTCACCACTGCACTGTGCCATTTCTCAAGTGCTCGCCTTTTCTGCTATTATTTTCACAACTAATGGAAGTAAATGAACAGTTCTATAACCCATGCTCCTCCATAATTCTTACTGGTTCTGTCCCCCTTTTGCCCTCTGTTTTATTCCTGTGTAGACATGAGATTTCATTATATTTGCAAAAGAATTTATTCTATTACCTTTCTG
Organism: Micronycteris hirsuta; assembly: GCA_004026765.1. Classification (NCBI taxonomy): domain Eukaryota; kingdom Metazoa; phylum Chordata; class Mammalia; order Chiroptera; family Phyllostomidae; genus Micronycteris; species Micronycteris hirsuta. The sequence continues at coordinate 17,624 of PVJI01008932.1, forward strand.
GGTTTAAACTCTGATCCTTCTGGCTTAATAAATATCTAACATAATCCTAATTATTGCTGACTAAGCTAAGATATAAAAGACATAGTTAGTGATGGCTTCAGATTTTTACACAAGGGATTAATAGAGAGCGGGATCTCGTCATGACTGATAATTCCCATAGAGCTACATCAAAATGAATTTTCTCAAGGGAAAATTTGACTAAATTGTACATCCGTTTTTCTAAATTTACTCTTTATTGTATTGCTTTTCCATTGCCATTTAGTCCCCTTATACCATCCCCCCCTCAATATTTGTGTTGATAACTAAGTTTGAATTCAAGGTTCTGGATACTTAACTAGATTCTCACTTTGGAATGGTTTTTATAATAATATGCTATTTTGTCGATGTTACCTTTTTAGAAATCTGACCCGGAATAAAAAGGGCAGGTTTATTTGGGGAGCTAGTTTCTAAATAATGAGCAAATAATTACATAACATACATAATATAATAAGAGCTTGCCAGTCTGTAATTTAACAGATGTACCAAACATTTCCCCCTAATGCGGTATTTTGCAGAAGGTTTAAGAATTGCCAGTAGACATCCTTGGTGTCACTGTGCAGTTGGTGTTAGGCATGCATGCTGAGTTAACAAACTGCACTGGTACAAATAAGACGTGTGTTTGTGTACATGCACACATAGATAAACTCCCCCTCCCAAGATATATTCCCCCTTTCCCAAGAACCCTATAGATACTTTTGAAAAAAAGCTTTGGTTGAAGTTTTGGAACAAAATGGTAAAGGAAAGGCCTCCCGTAGTCAATGAAGACGGCTGGCCACAGTGAGGCAGTGGGCCGCTCTCCCCGCATTTCCCCTCGCTCCCTGTAGCTGCCGGTTAAAGAATGGGAAAAGCAGTGCATTTCACCCATGGCACTGTCGGTACCTGCCGTCTTTTCCCTGTGCTTGTTGAAATACTGGGTTTCTGATATCAGAGAGAAGTATGCAGGAAAAGTCTCTCAATCCAAGGCTTCTTATTCCTAGGAAATCTGAGCCCTAGATTCTGCCACATTTCACTTAGGTCAGTTTTAAGTCCCCAGGCTCAGTTGTGTATACCTGGAAAAATAATTACTTTCCATCAAGTGTTTACTGTGTGTCCAACATTAACTGTGGTATCTAATTTAGTCTTCAGGAAAATAGAGAAGGAAGGTACCAGTTCTCTGGGACAAAAGAGGATATGAAATTTCTATGTTAGTGAATAGGGGAATGATATTTGATCTCAGGTGTTTTTCTGTCTAAAGTCTATGTTTGGTTTTGACACTATTTTTAAAGAAGAAAGTGCTAGAACAAAGAAGGAGAATGCAAGCTGTATCCTTCAGTTTAATTCCAGAATGAAAGCTGTCCATATGAACATTTTCTAATTTCCTCCATTCTTACACAAAGAGGTGAGAGTTTATTAGAATTTATGCTAATCAAGTCAGAAAAAAGTCTACAATTTAACATAAAAGGGGCAGATACTCACTGAAGTAAGTTTGAACCCAGTTCACAATTTAGAACACCTCTAAGGTGTCTTAAAAATAACACTGTTAAAAGAGAAAGCAACCAAAAATACTTTGCATATTATATTATTATCCTTGACTTACATGTGATCTCCTTTAACATGGTATCCAGGGCACAAATACACACTAAGTCTATTTCCATGAATCTTGCTAAACAGAAGTCTTTATATTAGCAGACTGTTTACACAAGAGAGCTAGCATGAATTTTTTTACCTTGTATCTGGATTAGTATATATTTTAGTAGTGATGTTGTTTTACACATGAGATGCATTAGGTGGGTTTTATTTTTTAAATATATTTTATTGATTATGCTATTACAGTTGTCCCATCCCCCCCCTTCATTCCCCTCTGCCTTGCACACCCCTTCTCACCAGCATCCCCCCTCCCCTTGGTTTTTGTCCATGGGTCATACATATAAGTTCTTTGGCTTCTCCATTTCCTATACTATTCTTAACCTCTCTCTATTTTGTAACTACTAATTATGTTTCTTATTCCCTGTACCTTTTCCCCTATTCTCCTCTCTCCCCCTCTCACTGATAACCCTTCATGTGACCTCCATTTCTGTGATTCTATTCTTGTTCTAGTTGGTTGCTTAGTTTGTTCTTGTTTTTTTTAGGTTTGATTGTTGATAGCTGTGAGTTTGTTGTCATTTTACTGTTCATAGTTTTGATCTTCTTCTTTTTCTTAGTAAGTCACTTTAATATTCCATATAATAAGGGCTTGGTGATGATGAACACCTTTAACTTGACCTTATCTGGGAAGCACTTTCATCTTTTTTAAGTAGAGAATATATGAGCACACAAAATAACAGATATAAGTAGATAAATATGCTGCTATTCTGATATGTAAATTCAGAAACATGAAAGTCAAGCAACATCAGAGAATGAGGCAAGGAATTCTTATAATTATATTATAACGTTTGGAAACCTTAGGTGCTCATTTTTCGGATCCAGCTACCTAAGTGTTTCTTCCATCTTTGTTTTTCTAGTAATTATACAAAAGCCCCTCTTTGTATTTGCTCTTGTTTAATTTTGTTCAAACTATGGCAGGACTTCTCATGCTGACATTAAACAATTATCATCCCATCAAAAATTATTTAAGAAACGTTTCTGGAAATCATATTAGGCATGGTGCCAATGTATCCATGTAATGTGGAGGAGAACAAATGCTGTTGACATTTTTAAAAGTCAGGAAACTACTTTTAGAGCTAGAAAAATACGAAAGTATCGTCATTGAATGGGAACTTGGTTTCACGTCACACAGCATAGAGTCCTGCCAGAATCCATGCTATATAACCACTCACATTTTGATTTTCAGCAGATGTAGTCAAAGTTGACAACATTCTCCTGTGACTCATTAGAAAATATTTTCACTGAAAACACATTCATGATTTAAAACATAAGTGGCCTCATTTGATTTTTTTTTCTCGGCAGCTTGTATCAACCTGGTTCTAACCCCTTAACTCTTCCCGCCTTTCCACACTACATACCAACATCTTGATCCAGTGAACTAACCCAGATAATGAATAATATTGAGTATCAGTTTCTTGCAGCAATCTTCTACTTGAAAGAGGGGAACAATATACTAAAGTACTACTTCAACAAAAGTAATTTCCTTCTGTCCTTAGGAATGTCCATTAGGAATAATTTATATTTCTTCCAAATTAAAGGGGTTACAATCATAAAAAATAAATTATAACATAAATATGCTTGGTTTGACACTGGAAAAAATGAGCATGTGTAAATTATGGCCAGAAAATCCACCGGTAGAGCAAGCTGATTCCCCTGGACACTGACCTGGATTCAGCAGGACCCGGTGAGGGCAGGAGCTGACCTGAGGTGGCCCTGCTCTAAACAGGACTTGAACCAAAGGACTGCAGGCCTTGAAGGCTCGTCTTTAGCCAAAAGAGAAATAGCATGCAGTGATTTCTATCTTAGATGCATTTAATTAACTTTCATCCATATGTTTTATGATTAAACTTTATTTGTTTCTTTTTTATTTTTATTGAATTTATTGGGGTTACACTGGTTAACAAAATTATATAGGATGCAGGTGCATAATTCCACAGCACATCATCTGGGCACTGTATTGTGTGTTCACCACCCCAAGTCAAGTCTCCGTCCACCACCAGTTAACCCCCCTACCCTCCTCCACCTACTCCCACCCCAATCTCTTCTTGGCAATCACCATGCTGTTGTGTCCATGAGTTCTTTCTCTTTATTTCCTTTTTTTCTCAGTCCCTCTACATCCTCCAGCCCCAGCTGTCAGCCTGCTCTCTACGAGTTGGTCTCTGTTTTGCTTGTTAGTTCATGTTGTTTATTAGATTCTACATATAAGTGAAATCATATGGTACTTGTTTTTCTCTGATTGGCTTATTTCACTTAGCGTAATACTCTCCAGGTCCATCCATGTTGTCCCAAAGGGTAAGATTTCCTTCTTTTTTATGGACAAGTAGTATTCCACTGTGTAAATATACCACAGCCTTTTTATCCATTCACCTACTGATGGACACTTGGGCGGCTTCCATATCTTGGTGATTGTAAATAACACTGAAATGAACATAGGAGTGCATATATTCTTTTGAATTAGTGTTTCTTGGGTTTCTTTGGATAAACTCCCAGAAGTGGAACTGCTGGGTCATAAGGTAGTTCCATTTTTAGCTTTTTGAGGTATCTCCATAATGCTTTCCACAGTGGCTGCACCAGTCTGCATTCCCACCAACAGTGCACTAAGGTGGTTCCCTTTTCTCCACTCCCTCACAGGCGCTTGTTGTTTGTTGCTTTGTTTATGATGGCCATTCTGACAGGTGTGAAGTGCTATCTCATTGTGTTTTTAATTTGCATTTCTTTAAATGAATCTGATCTCCCTATATCCTATCTAAATGTAATTTTAACCTAACAATGGCTTTTTAGAAAAAGCTATGTGAGGACTTTCTTAGGAAACTAGCCTTTCCCATTCTATAGTGCACAATTTATCAAAGAAAAGGTCTCCATTGTTAGTGAAATTCTGTACTCTCTAATTTAGACTCTTCCTAAAGGTGTCAAACAAACCTACAACATACATGCAAAAGGAGTAATTTTAGGAGAGAACTTTGAAATTTCATCAGAGAAACATGTCCGGCTGAGAAGTTCTAACTCCTACTACTGACAATATCAACAGAAAAGCCAACTGGATAACAGTAACGTGAAAATGTGAAAAAAATAAGTAGCCACTGAACAAATCAGACTCACCAACTAAGAAAACATGGGAACCTGGGCTGACAAGTCACTCAGCTAGGGAAAGTTCAACCAGCTGATGCAGCTTCAAAGTGGATGTGAACATGGACTTGAATGAAAACCGATAACATTTTCTTTCCCATAAGAAAAGGGGTAAGATTATTTAGAAAGGAAAAAAATACTCAAAAATAGACTAGTCTCAGCCACCCCTTCAGCCTTACTATACACAGAGAATCAATTCGCATGTTTGTAAAACCAGTTTGGCCACTCCTGGGATTGCAGAGATGGAGGACAAGCATTCCTTCGCTATTCATTTGATTCCTAACCCAAAGACAAGGCCTGCATTTTGAACCATACTCTTTTTTTCATTTATTTTTTTTGGCGACCACTCAGCTACTTTAATTAAATAGATCCTCAATGCATGACCATAAGAAAAAGGATGCACAAAAGAATGCAACGTGAGAAATTTGGGAGTATATCACAAATAAAGTAAGTCAGTCCCAAAGACTTTCCAATCCTGTTTAGTATACTGATAAATGATATGTCAAGAAAGGTTATTAAGATTTAAAAGCCAACTGTTTCTAATATTCCTCAAAAACAGTAATTCTCCTTGCATGAAGAAAAAGGGTTTTTCATGATGTAAAATTCAATTTTATAAAAAGTAATATTCCCTTATACCAAGAATTAGTTAGAATGCAAAAGGTAGATTAGAAATAAAACAGAAAGAATAAAAAGGCACTAGACATATAGGAATTTGGGAAATAATTTTTAATCTTCCCATTGCTCTTCTTCCATTGTCAGGAAAAGGCCTTGAATTCTGGCTGTGGGGTTTACTGACTCTGTCCAAGCAGCGCCTACAGTCAAATGATGTTACTGGGACACTGACCTTGAATTGTTTATCTAAGGTATTGACTGGCTGTGCTTTGCTGTCTACACTCTCACATGGGTGTCCTTGTTACAATGTCAAGTGTCTGCGAGAGCCATGATTGGGATTGTTACTTTTTCCAGCAAAGCTGAGTGACTCATTCTGGGCTCTGAGAAGGTCAGGTTTACTAGCATCATTTCTAAGCCTCTGTTTATCAAAGTGTTTCAGTGCACGAGACATGAACGTATGAACTTTTAGGTTATGTCTCCTCTGACCACAATCAGGCATTTACTGGGTACCCGGGGAGTTTCTGCGAACACGGTAGGGAGTGTGGGGTTCTCACTGTGACTGGGGATACTGCTGAGGTTAGGGGGAAGTCAGGTTTGAACCGTCCTGCAATGTGTGGGGCTTGCATAACAAAGACTTGACTCTTCCAAATTCCCCTGGAGAGACACTGGTGGCAGCCAGTCGCATTTCACACACATGCCTCTTTTAACTCTACCCCATGGTTATGATCATTGCTTCTCTTTTAAAGCAAATAACGACCAAAGAAAAAAAACCCTAGGGTAACTACTACTCCAAGTGCACCCATAGAACATCATGTTAAAGAATATATGAAAATCAGTGTCTGAGCCGTAGCAGCCTGTTTTGTCTCCCATCCGAGGTCAGGCACGATGCTCCCTTCTAAAGCCTGCGGTCATTACCACAACAGCTGCCGCCTAAGGGTGTGCTGCATCTGCCTTGGAGTCCGGCCAAACCCCATTAATCATCTTCTTCCCAGGCACTACCATGATATCCACCATCCCCTTTAGTTGAGACTTTGGATGTTCCAATGGAAGAAGAATAAAAAATGAGAGTATGGTTAACATGGGGACATAAATTATAAAGGATTACATCATTTCATGTAATAAGACTGTGTGTGTTCTTGAAAAGATGATCTTATTTTTGAGAGGCATGGAATTTCTGCAAATTAATCATATGACAGGACAGAATATTCAAGCCTATAAAAGCAGAACAATTATTTCCTAAATGAATTTTTGTTTCAAGCAGCATTTTCACATACTGTGTTGCTTGAAAGATAAAGGTGTAACTCCCTATTAGAAAAGTCAACCTAAGAAAGAAGAAACATAGAGAAAGAGCAAAAGAGAAGGAGGGAGGAATGGAGAGAGATGGAGTGATTGCTAAAATTTTATCTTAAAAAGTTTGGTAAGAGCATAATAATTTTAATTAGAGTAACCATATAATTTACTGGCACCTCGTTGAAAGTAAAATATCTCTAAGAAGAGGGGGCACTGGGGCAGCCAAAGTTAACTAGGACTGTACTGGGGGCAAGCTGGGATGGAGAGTCCCCTACTTGCTGCAGCAAACTCAGAACCTTTCTTAAGTTTGACTTGTTTACAAATGACATAAGGCAGTGAGAGTAGTGTAGGTAAAGACGTGAAAAATTCCTCACACACAAAACTTAAATACTGGCTGCTCATTCAGTCATCTAATAAATATTTGTTGCTTTCCCACTATGTGCCATGTACCTAAACTGGATTTTAAAGATCCCTAAATGATTCAGACATTGAGTTGTTCCTATTAATGAAATGAAAAGAAAAGAAAAGAAAAGAAAAGAAAAGAAATAATTCTACAAAGCCTCAGCTATCCAGAACATTCAAGGAATGATCATTAAGGTTTAGTCAAATTTTGGGGTGGCTGAGATGTGCATCATTATAAACAATAGCACCTTTAAAATGGAATCATTTTGTATAAAGATAATTCCAAAATGTGTTACGATGCTGGACGTAATTTAACTTTGACTTAGAGAACCAAGGTGACCGACAACAAGAGTTCTTACACTGAACTGAGACAGGCCAATGCCCTCAGGGATTGAACAAGAGCAGAGGCCTTCTGGCATTAATGCCAGAACATCCCAGGTGACTAAGCATTTTGCACTCTTACATTTATGCTTGATTATTTTTCTGTTTCCTTATTTATTTGTAGACTGTCACTTGTCAATACTATTGCTAATTCCATTTATTTAAAAAGCAGTCATTTAAATTCACCTAATATATGACAGGTACTTCTCTATGTGTTTTCCATATATTCTTCCCTTTAGTCCTTAAAATACCTCCATGGGATAATATGGTAGCATTTCCATTCTTCAGATGATGAAATCTGAGGCACAGGGAAGTGGTTTGCTCAAGGTCAGACAGTCGGCAGTTGAACTCAGGCGTCACTGTGTTTGCCCACCATGTTGTGTACCCATGCCCACACTCACCTTAATGAGCTATGAACCTTGAGAATTATGTGTAAAGTAAGAGAAAATAAGCTCTGAGAGCATCTGGGAGAAGCAAGCATGTGAGTGTGAGGCAATGAACTCTGAAACCTAGATTTGTCATCAGGCCCTTTTCTTTCTCGGCAGCTCACAACTACGCCTGTGTGGGCGAACTCTGATAGATGAGTCAGTTTGCCAAGTTTGCAGAGCCTTGGAAATTAATTATAATGAAAATAAAAGCATTTTTTACAGTACAAGTCTATACAGATTTTCCAACTATTCATAAGTTGGCTATTTTCTCATTAAAAATTTAGATTTTAAGGAAACTAAAGTTTAGTTTTAGTTGCATGGATTTTAAGAATATAAAGACAGTTATTTGGCACAGTATGCATGCCAGAAAGACATCAAGTATCAGGTGATAGAAATTCATAAACACACGAACAAAAACTCCATTCATCTATTGGCTTATTGAAAAGCAAGTGAGAACATTGTGTAGGTTGCTAAGGCAACTGAGATGGGATGATTTAAATGCCAGATAACGAGCAGAATCTCCGTACCTATACGAATCAAATTTTTGGAATCCTTACTAAGCCCTCATCTACATTTATAACTAAAATGTTAAGAGCATTACTTGGGGAAAAAAAAAACACTAAACAGTTTTCAGGTGTCTGAAGCCCTCTGATCAGGGGAGAGCCCGACTCGGAGGATGTGCGCGGATGTGGGCGGGGCGGCAAAGCCAGGGGCTCCAGGCTGGGTCCGCCCCACCTGGGGGCAGTGATGGATGAGGTGCCTGTCGGAGACTATTACCAATAGGTCAAAAAATTATTGGCAACTGAAACAGTAGCTTTTTCTAGAACATTACTATCTCATATCTGAAACTCTGGGCTCATTCTATTTTAGCCACTCTGTCCTCCCTGCTATTACTCGAACGTGCCAGGCGGGCTTCCGTTGAAGGGCCTATGCATTGGCCCACTCCTGACAGAATGCCCTATGCACTCCAAGAAGAGTAAGCCTCTTCTTGGCTTACTCCCTGCTTTCCTCCAAGTCTTTTCTAAATATTGCCCAATTTAAAATTACAACCGACTTCTCCCCAGTCCACCGCATCCTCTGTTTTATTCCCTTGTATTTACCATCTCTGAACACACTCCATCGTCATGTATGCTCCCGTTCTGCTCACTAAAGTATCTCAGGCACTCAGACCACTGCCTGACACATAATAGATGCCCAATGAATAGCAACTTTAAAGGCACGAATAAGTTCCTACCATTCAACTGCTGGAAAGAAAACTGTAATGTCCCCTCATTTCTTCCCACCTTAAACTGATACAGCATGAAGGGGCCTCACAAAGCTTCCATGTTTCTATTCACACTGAGTTTAGAAATTTGTACTAAAGATATCCCACATCCAGAATAACCAGAAGAGTGTATGCAGCTCAGTAACTCCTAAGCTGACTACCAGCCAACAAGGTGTATACTTAGAGACCTTCACTGCCCCCTCCATAATAATTTTAATTATCACTATCATGCAAAGGAGAGTCTTGTGTTAGTTCCTCAGGTCCTCTGGGTAAAAGTCAGTAAACAGATGCTACTTTATGGGATGTGTTACTCTGACCAAATTAATTCAATGCAGCTAATAGTCTCCAGAAAGACTGTTTCATATTATTAACCATAAAGACTTCAGAGGAACTCAATTTACAAGAGGCCAACCAGAAACATAGCTGTTCTCTGGAATTCATCACTAATACATGTGGAGAAATCAAGCATTATCTCATACTTACAAAATAATGCGAGCTGTCAGAAAGAAGAGGCCGGCTCCCTTCCACTGCTACCATGCCTATTTCAAGTCAAATCTATTGTTTCATGCTATAGACACATTTGTTTTCAATACAAAAATAAATAAATACATACGCAATATAGAAAATTGGGGAAATGTGTTTAAAGCATGAAAAAGTAGTGTATAAGGCCTCCCAAAATAACTACAATCTGCACAGTCTCTCAGGCCTTTTAAAACACATTTTTCTTTTACCAATAACTTTATTGATTTGGATATTTTGAGTATGTCAAATATCTCCCATGTGGTGTATAACACTGACTGTTCTCAATTAATGTCTCGATTTGATTGCTATCAACTTCAACTAATCTACTCGACTATGTAGTATCATCCACTGAGAAATCTCTATCATGAAACTTTGCAAACCACTTTTGACACATTTGATCAGTCACAGCACATTCTCCATATACTGCACAAATCATTTTTTCAGCTGTGTCTTTCCTTTTCTTGAAATAATAAAGATTATGCTTATACAGAGAATGTTGTGTATTTTCTTCCATCTTCAATATTAAAATGGCTACACGAAAATTCACCAATTTTGATAAGCTTTTTTAAATGCATGCTGATATGACAGCTTTCACCATACAATGTAACAAAATTGTTTCAAATGAAGCTAAAGACCATTAAGCACTACTACAGCCATCTTATGGGAAAAACTAAACGAACTTTTTGGCCAGCCCAATACATCCAACAGCTGCTTTCTCTGTCTCCAAGCACCTGTGCCATGGCTGATCTGTCATCACAAGTACAATTTTAATTATGTTATTACCTGATCAGAAATCCATTGGTGACCTCCCATTGCCTGTAAAGACAGGTTGCCAAAATTTAGAGTTTGGACTCCAAGTTTTTATTGTATTTCTTTGCATGAGTTTGAGAGTTTGTTTGTTTATTTGTTTGTTTTTTTAAAGAAAGTCCAGGCTCTGGCTAGGTATCTCAGTTGAAATGTCATTCTGCTACATCAAGGTTGCAGGTTCGACCGCTGGTCAGGGCACATACAAGAATCAGCCAATCAATGCATAAATAAGTAAAACAACAAACTGATGTTTCTCTCTCTTTTTCTCTTTCCCCTTCCCTCACTCCCTCTCTCAAATCTATAAAAATTTTTAGAAAGAAAGTCCAAATCTGTATGCTTATTCTGGCAAAATTGTCTTTAGAGAGGTAAATAATATAAACTGCAGCGTGAAAAGCATTCATCAGTCAATCATTTAACAACTGGATTAATCACAAGAAATGTAGAAAGCAATTTTCATTTGGATTGGTAACTGGGAGTAGAAGAGAAGACTTGGGCCTACTGAACAGTAACTGGACAGCCTGGGGATGGGGAGAGGAAGGTCAAAAATTAATAGAGGGATTTAACAGGAAGAGGTGAATGGTGCTTCTCTCTTTGAAGTTTGGCTGCCATGCCACTTAAAGCTCTCTCAAGCAATCTCTGCTTTGCAGATCCGAGTTTGTAGATGTCTGACCTATGAAATCAAGCCCCAAGTCTCCATGCTACTGAAATGAATAACAATTGATTTCTATCTAATTAGAGAAGAGGAGAGTGAGGTATGTTGGATTATATAAAATGAAAGACTTGGGGAAGGAGTTTTGAATACAACAGACCAGTTATCTATTCTAGGCAGAGGTAGAAAGTAGACGGCATTGGTTGGGTTATCTGCTCAGCCTCCTTTCTTGGAAGCTCTTTCCACCCCTGCTTCATATGGTCCCAGAGGGTGGCTCCTGAAAGTCATGTTTCTGTTTTGTGAGTCTGTCTGTCTGATACCATTATCTTCCCTGGAAGTTTGGAACAAGATAAAGAAAAAGAGAGGGATCCTATTGTCTGCGTGCCTAAAGAGGTAAAAATTATAAAAACATGAGCAGTGTTATGTGGGCATTTTCTTCCTATTGTGGGACCTAGAGAAAAGCTAAGATTGATGAGCCAGCCTTCATAAAGAGAAAGGCAGTGAACTGTGTAGCAGCCAGGACAGGAGTGGACCCCAGCCCCCACTTCTCACGTTCTCTAAGACATTGTAGCACTGTTCATAATCAAAACAGCAAAGTAAAACAACCCCAAAGCTTCCCTAGCCCCCATTGGAAACTACAACCAAAGAGAGTCCTAACTAAAACAGCGAGGAACCAAAGCCAGCCACAGCCTGTGCTAATTTACCGATTTGCCAATCTAATCTGTTTCTCCACAGGGATCAAGCGGGCCTATTTACCATCCGTAAAATACCTTCCAATTTCAGTTTCGATCCCTTTTTGTACCTCACTGGGAGTTCTCCCCCATTTTTCAAATCTTGTCTATTCTTTGACCTTTAGCCCTACATCCTCCATGAAACTCTTCCTGACCACCCTGGCCCACAGTGCCCTGGCCTCCAACTCACGCTGGGGGTGCTTTTCTCCTCCGTTCCTCTGGTGAAAATGTCTGTAGATCTAGCAGATGAGTACTCCCTAAGACAGATGCTGTCTACACACAAATATCCTATTTTACTCCAAGGTCTGTGTAGGAAATGGGGCAGGAGAAGGAAAGAATGAAAACCGAAGCGCCTATGTAACTGGTATGTATTTTTTCTGTAATGTATTTTCTGGGACCCATGTTAGATCTATGTACATTTATGTCAGTTTAGAACTAAAGGAAGAATATGAAATGGAACTAAATGAACATCTAAAAGATTAGAATAAAGGCAATAGGAGAGTAGATTACAGGTAACCCAAATAACCCCTGACCTCTTATGGACAGCGATTAGGTACAAACAGCGTCTGTCCTCATTTTTAACTCTTGCAGGCAGTTTTATTTTTAAGTTATTTGTTCATGCTTCTGTGAATATGATAAATATCTACGAAATACTGTCTGTCTGATCAATGAACAGGACAAGTCCACAGAGAAAGTGTCATTAAAACAGGCTCATCCGACAGCCTGGCAGAATAGACAGGCAAGTCAATACCCAAGGACCACATGGGGACTTGTTGTATTAATTCAGAGGTGAGGGAACGAGAGCTTGACCTTTCCCAGTGGCAATGGGGTAAGGATGAGGAGATTCAAAACACAGCAAAGGAAAATTAAGTGCAACTCTGACCGACAAGATTTGGGAAAGGAGAGAGAGGAATACATCAAAGGTTACTCTAAAGTTCTGAGGCAGGACAACTCAGAAAATTGCCACTAGAAAGAATGATACTGGAGTAGGGAATGTAATAGTCATATTTTTTTCCACAAGAGGAGTTTGAGATAGCAAAGAGAAATCCCTAATAAAGTGTAACAGGGATTTGTAGTTATATTTCAAGAGAGATTGTGAGCTAGATTTGTGTATTCAGGACTTACTTATTCACTTACCAGTGAGGACCTGCCACATGGTAGGCCGGCCCTGAGCTGTATAATCATGACACAACAGGGAATAAAAGAAAGCAAATATAAACCCTGTCCTCGTGGAGCTTATAGTATAGTGCTTTACTCAAACGAGTCACGTCTGAAGGAGAAGTGCATGGTGCCGAGATGTCCTCTGACAGTGACACTGACCGGTGGGCCAGCCAGGGAAGAGCAGAGATCTGCAGGGTGAGTCAAATCTAAGTAGGAGAGCAAAGATGTGAGGGGAAAGGTAGCCTGGGAAGGGGTGGAGCAGTCTAGCCTCTGAGGAAGGAGGAGAACGGCATCTGTGAACTACCGGAAAAGGCTAACCAGAGACATATACGTTAAAGCATTTAGGAAACAACAATCTACGTTTTGAGATTGTTCTTTGAATCTTCCATTTTCACTGATATCAGGGATTTAGCAGACACTGTAAGCAATTATCTGAGGAAATGAACTTAATATGCTACCATGACCGAAAGGGTCAAGGCATTCCAGAAAACGAGGACACGATTAGCAGCAACACCAGAACCCATCATTCACTCGTACTCAGAATCCCAGCTGCTGCCACACCTGCAGGAATCTGTCAACATGCACCAGGGAAGGCAAAACGGATTCAGGAAACCTCCAGTGAAGCCTAGCCAAAATGACAAAGTGACTAGAGAGGTGTCCGCATGAAGGCAGGCTTTGAAATGAGACAAAATGCTCTCAAAATTAGAGAGAAAACAATGAAGTTATAAGACTCAGGTTAACTAAACCATTTTATATAAGGATTGAGTTACCATGGTCTTCGTCTTCAAATCCCGAAACAGGAGAATTAGATTGCACTCTTAGCATATCTATTAGTCATCTATCATTTTCAGGAAGGATACAACTTGAAAGAGATAGTTTTAAACAGCTACAAGGGATGAATTATTATTTTGTATTATGATTAGTAATTTTCTGGGTTCTTCAATCCAAAAGACAGTATATGCTAGTAAAATGGCTAAATCCAAGAAATGCTTATGTAATCCTATGGAATGTACAGCTAGATTATGTTACTGGGAGTACCTAATTTTATTGGTACTAAATGCTAAAATTTTCAAGATTGAGAACATGCAACCCTCTAGCAATAATTTTTGAGGCTTTTTAGAGATAGAACATTGGGTCAGTTGAGCCTCTGGCTTGACACAGTGAGACACTATGTGTGTTTTTACAAAGGGGTCCTCTTTGTAGAGGGGTCCTCTTTGTGGTAGGAAAGAATGCAGCATTTAATTTTTGACAGAAAGTTACATGCAGATAAACATTGCTAAATTCTGGAAGCATTGTAATAATTATTTTACTAGCAAATAAACATGCATCACTTAATATCTTAAATATAACATTGTTATATCATACCTATTTATGTAAAATGAGTAAGTTGCATTTTCAAAGTTTTTACACATGGACACTGAATAGATAAACTTCTTGAGGCTCACAGAATTAGATATTAAAGAGGGATTCATTCCAATTATACTTTAAAAGCAGGAGAGTGTTCTGCCTTTCTCTTGGTAATTCTAAAATTAGGATAGACTAGGGCAAGAACACACAGCACATGGCTGAGGCTTTGCTGACTTCAGGCAACCATTCAGTTCTCAGCAAACCCAATTTCTTTAACCTTTAAAGTGGGGAAGAGTCCACCTTCACCAGTACTCACAGAATCATCTTTTATTCGAGATGGGAAAACTATTATCTTAGCTAATATGCACCATATGTACTTCCTATATTTTAATACTCTCCCTTACCAGTACTCTGGCCAGGATGAGATGAAACAGTGACATCAAGGAACTGGTACATTTCTTAGAAGTCACTTTGCAACCCAGTGTCACCAAATTATTTCCATTTACCCCTTAATTACAGAATGAGTTTAAAACAAAATTGCCTGATTTGAGTTTTATTTTCTCTCTGTGTTTTTCATCTCATCTTACTGAAAATGCTCCACTAATTAGTGGCCTTGAAAGAAAAAAGTAGAGTAACTCAACTTCACCAAAGAAATCATTCAGATATTATGGAGGCTAGTTTAACATGTAGGCACTCTAAGATTATTTGCCAAGAATGCAATTAAAGAATAAAATAAATTACTCCCTCAGCTGCTGTGAGAAATAAAAAAGACCGAAAGCAAAAGAGTTCTCCAAAATATGAAACCCAAACAAACTTCTGCTATGAACTTCACTGGTCTAGGAGCTATTAAAGTAAAAACTCAAGATCGATGTGTTTTCAGTGATGGCTCAAATGAGACACAAATCTGCATGAATAAATTCACTATGAATATAGACAAAATGAACATAACCTCTTTCAGCTTATGTTTTAAGATGGTTATCTAGTAACAAACAATTTTAGGGTATGGTAAAGTATGAGAAAAATAAATATTTTCATTTTCTCATGCACACATTTTATGGTTAACATTACTTTTAGAAACAAAGACCAATAATACTATACTCTGGACATGGTAAGCAACACAGAGAAAAGTAAAAATAATGAGAAATGTCAATTTTTCTAGAAGCACATTATATTCTTTTTCATATGACATCAAGTTCAATACAGATTTATGAACCTGAGAAAACACTGTCCCTAATGTGTGACTTTCAGTATATACACAAAATATCACTCTGAAGAAGGCATTTTTACCTTACTTCCAAGGCATGGGTTTGCACATTCTCTTTCTCCCCATCTACCAGTCACATATGAAGCTCAACTGGTTTTTTTTCAAAGGAAGAATTAGGGCCAAACAAGACAAAGAATTTGCTGATACACACATGTCACTCCAAGAATTTTCCTGACAAAGTCTCCACACCCAATTTAATTACTTCCCTACTGTAAAAACACTTTCCATCTGTGTTCATTCTAATCTTTTCAAATCCAAAACCAACATACTATAAAGCTGGTTAAAGAAGTGAGTGACATTAGTTGTAGGTTCCAAGTGAGGCAGCATTTTATAAGGCAGTGGGTCTCCAGCTTGCATGCGTTTTATGCTGATACAGTATTTCATTTGGAGCTCAGTTCTTCACTTTGTATTTGTTTAGAATAGAATTATCTAGCCTAGGCTTTTAAATCTCTATCTGAATCAATCTCTCTCTTTCTGTCCCTTCCTCTCCTCCACTTGCACACACACATATGCATGGGAGGTGGGGAAGTGGCGGGGCGTGGGGGAGAGAGAGAAAGCGAGAGAGAATGAATATCTGAATGTCTGTGGTTTTTAATAACCAAAAAAGAATGTAGCCATATATGTATCACATATACTAAAGCAATGCTGTGAGTGTCTATAATAAAGCCATTTTGGTGTGGGGTATTTTTTGATGGGTTATAAGAACTGAACCTCAAAACACGCAATAAATGCAGAATACTGTTTTTGGCATTCCTTGATTCACTGACTTCGGTAAGTTATTGTATGCTTTTCGTGCAGAATGTTCTTTAGTATATTTTTAGTCTCTTCTGGGTGTTCCATCATTGCATTAATTAAGTGCTAGTTTTGGCACTTCAATACCTAACACTTGTGAATAAACAGAGAATCCAAGAGTAGTCACATCTTTATGTTACAGACATTATTAGGGTGTGCAGATGGCCTCTCACACCAGAGGTTAGGGGAGACCAGCTACTACCGAAGTCTCTGGGCAACCTTGAACCAATAAATGATTCTAGCTCCCCTGAAGGTCTTTCTAGCTTGGACTCGAATAAGTAAGTATTGCTTTGTTTGTTTTTGATATCACAATGTCTTACCATCCTCAGAGATTAATTTGTCTAATTTTACCTGTTTATATTACAGATTAGGAAGCTAATCACAGCAACCATCCACTAGTTTTTAGGAAGTCAAGCTACTTTTCAATTAAAATATATCACATAATATATATTAATATATTAACACTATATATTAAATATCTGGCAACTATCATAACATGACAGAATATATTTTAAGTAGTCATTTTAAATAGTCATTACTTGCCTTAAAAATAAAATTGCACTTTTAAGGCCATACAACCTGGGATTTCCTGCTCTAATTCTAGGTTTAAACACACTGAGCTCTGTCTTGAGTGGCTTGAAGGGTAAAATATTTTGATATGAAATAGTAAAAATAAGAATGATGATATTGTTCTGTTTTTCTTAGTAACTCTTAAGACCAGCGGCTTACAAAAATTATCTAATTACTTAAATAACAAGTCATAGGTAGGTCACTCACAGAGGTCAGTAAAATAATTAGAAAGAAAATGCCCACAAGAAATGGAGGTTGGGCCTTTGAAAATCCTGGAATTTCTCTGCTTTGTAAGGAAAAAAAAAAAAAAATATATATATATATATATATGATAGTTCACTCATTTCTTCCTGCTCCAATAAGCTGAAACTATTTGGTTCTATTTTGATACCTAACTATAAAGAAAAAAGATCAAATGTCAAAAACTGTATAGCAGATTATATACTCCTGATGATCCTTCAAAAAGGCCATATACAATCATTTTAATACAAGGTGTACAGGAATTAATTCCAGAACTATCATACCGTATACTGCATACAATAAAGGAAAGGTTACTCAAACTGGAAATGGACTGTACAAACATGTACTTTCTGTCCAAAAAGAGTATGTGGCAGTTATTAACACTTTACCTAGAGCCATATCGTTTTATCACACAAAGGAAATCGCTATGTACATCATATACTGGCGTAAGCAAGATGAAATAAACTAAGACCTATCTCACCATTAAATACAAATGCCTTAATGCAGTAAGTTAAGGTATATCATTAATATCATGTTAAGGATATGTGTTTATTATGGCAATGATATTTATAATACTTTTACTTTTCTATTTAAAATTGAGGCTCTGGATCTTGAAATGAAAATATGCAGGCCTGAAAAACCCTTTGGATATCTGATCCAACACCAAGCAACTAAAAATTCCTGTATATAGCTGCCTAAACACTTTAATTCATCATTTCTATGGGCTCCAAATAACCAAAAACAGAATGTCAAGTTAATTTTGATTTTCCAATTAGACAGCATTCACAAAATCTAGCAATGTTTGATTAAAAAAGAAAAGAAACATTATAGTTATTTTGGTAAACAGATTTGGATGTTACTCAGTTTGTGGCAAAGTTTCAGATTTAAATACATGATAAGAGATTAGTAAGAAAAATGAAGGCAAAAGTAAAATAATAAGTGCTAAGGGAAGATGTCCTCAAGTACTTCTAGTGATGTTCCTATTAGCGTTTAAAGCTGATTTTAATCATTATCTTTTTTACTGATATAATGATTAATGGTACCGTAGTCAGTATAATACACAATTTCCACAAAGATTAAGCTCTTAAAGAAACTCGGTATTTCAAATCACAGTTGTGTCTAGAATACAACATCTTACTAGTTCTCTAAAATTGCAATTTTTCTTAGAAAGTCTTGGCCTCCATTTTACTGTACCTGGAATTCTGAGGTTCTGAAACATCTGATTCTGTGCACGTTTTCTTTACCTGTAAGAAAAGAGTACTAGTTATTCTCATATGAAAATACAACTTCCTCACTCAGGTTCACACTCTTGTTAAACTTAAAGTGGATACAGCTCTGTTCACCAAGATCTCTATAAAATACTCTCCACATTTTACAGCAGCAGCATGCAGTACTAAATAGGGTATTTCATTATTTTCCCATGAACAGCTGCCAAAGGCACTTCCCTAGACTCCATTAGTATATAAAATGTTCAGCTAAAATAGCTCGGGACTAGCTTAACTAGGAACAAAGAAACCAAAGAACCAGTTTTCCCACTTAGAAACTAGAAAGCCATACTGTTCTCAATTCACTAAGAAATGTTTTCTCAATCGATACTACTTGTGTCTCCTACTAAAGCACACAATAATAAACACCAGGTTCTGGGGGCAAAGCACGGTGTTAGCTAAAACATTCATATATTAATTTTCATTTTCTCAATCCAGTGGCTGTATGTTTTATATATTTCTCAGCATATTAATTAAGTTTCGGCATTGCTCATGGGCTTCTCACATATATTTGCAGTATATTTTGCAGACTATATTTCAACTTTGTGGTTTTTAGCCCACAAAAGGTAAAGAATGAAAATAACTTTTACTTCAAGGACATGCTATCCATTTCTGCACAATAGTGTCCAATACATTCTCTAAAATAAGGTAAAGCACAAAGCCATTTTTCACAATTTAACTGCAAGCACAGATACTTATGTTATTATGGTCTTAATGGTATATTATATGTAAAGTAGACTCAATTTCAAAAATCCTTTAGTTAATATGAAGCATTAACAATATATATTTCCAAGTCCATGGTTATATACTTTGGGTGTCTAGATTACTATGGTTTATCCACACAACCTAAAGAATAAAAGGCATTTTAAATTCTAATGTGTAGCTTAGAAGTGACAGATAAGTGTACATGGGTATGAACTGCAGTGTAGGTGGCATCACTTAAGAGTATGCTCTGAATTTTAAAGATAAAACATTGTCTTTTTACACAGGTAATTCTTTCCCCCTCAGACTCAGAAGAATGCTTAAAAACAAACATGGAACACCCCTATACTTTCAAAAATCTGTCTTTTGCTATCAAGTCTAAGCCAAGACATTTTTATAATCTGGGAAACAAATTATTTGCTTGATTAAGTGTACTCTCTTTTACATGCTGTGTGTACATTTATACAATATAAAAATAAAACTGGCCCTGGCTGGTGTAGCTCAGTGGATTGAGCGCGGGCTGCGAACCAAAAGGTTGCCAGTTCGATTCCCAGTCAGGGCACATGCCTGGGTTGCGGGCCAGGTCCCCAGTGGGGACCACGTGAGAGGCAACCACACATTGATGTTTCTCTTCCTCTCTTTCTCCCTCCCTTCCCTTCTGTCTAAAAAAATAAAAAATAAAATAAATAAATAAAACTGATTAGCAAAGAAATTACCCTATTTGTAACATTTTCTGTGTTAACATGGAATTCAGAACCATGAGATGGAAGGGTGAAGAAATGTTTCCAAGAGTAATTAGTTTTAAAAAAATGAAAAAAGGAAATACTTTTCTTAAAATGTCACCATAGAATTTACTACAAAACCCACAAAAGTCTTATGTCCATTAACATTTTTCCGTGAAATAGAAAAACTAAAAAGGAAGGAAACCAGAATAAAACCCTTCTTTCCCAGTGGTTCATCCCTATGATTCATCACCATAAAGTACATGAACTGCCCAATGAATACGCAGAAACCATCCCAAAGTGAAGATCACTTTCCTCAAGACTGCAGTGACTTGACTTTGGGACTGACTAAAGACGCTGCAGACCACCCAGACAAATTAGGCACATCCTCCCAAGCAAGGGTCAGAACCAGACAAGCCTCCTCTGGTTCAAAAGACAAGGAATTCTTTTCTTAAATCCCATGGCTATATAAAACATCATTCCCAAAATAATTATCAGAAAGGTCTGATTATTTTAATTTTTTACTTTTTTACTAATTTTTTACTAAAGTAGTCATTGTAATGGCAGATGACACATCTATTGATTACTTACCATCTTATACTCATGGAGTCCTAGATCCATAGCTAATAAATATGTGATAAAATATTGAAATATAGATATTCTCTTAGATATTGTAAGAACTATGTATTACTCAAAGTGATTCTTTTTAGGAGGTCCATTCATTCGTTCATGTCAGATGAGTGGAGAATGATGTTTAGGATAGTGTGACTGCTGCAGGAGAGGTCCACACAGTGTTGTGGGTGTTCAGGGAACAGTCTACCCCAGCCAAAGGAAGATGAGGATGGTAACAAAGGAAGTGACTTCTGAACCAAGTCTTAAAGGATATAGGCCTCAAAGAAACACAAGTGTTTCAACATCACGGGGTTTGCCAGAGGAACTGTATTACAAAGACCTTATAAATGGTAAAGAATTTGGAATACAGTCACAGCTCGGTACTTGTCAGCTTCAGAACTCATCAAACCCTGTACTCATCACATTCTGATGAGAAAAAATGTTTCAGCACACTGTGCTTGCTTGGGATTCGTTGCACTTGCTACAACTTGCATGAGTCACGAAGCTGCCTTGCAAGGGAAAATGCTTCATCGTTCGGTACTTGTCGGGTTTGGCACTCACCATGAGTTCCAGAACGAATTAACAATGAGTACTGAGGTACTGCAGTATAATCTCGAGCCAATGAAGACTACTTAAGGGTTTTAAGAAACAGACTGCATAGAGATGGTGTGGAAGCTAGTGTGCAAGGAGCACAAGGTGAGGGCTGCAAGACAGACAAAAGCCTGATGAAACAGGAAAGTACAAGTTCTATGACTGCAGAGGTGGCATTGATTTTGTACATCACCACATCCCTAAACTTAAGTAGATGCTCCTTGGTATGGTCTAAATGTTTGTGTCCCCCTAGAATTCATATGTTGAAATTCTAACCTTCAAAGATAAGAAGGTTGGGCCTTTGGGAGGTTCTTAGATCATGAAGGTGGAGCCTTTATGAATGGAATTAATGCTCTTATAAAGAGGCCCCGCAGCACTCTCTGGTCCTTCCACCACTGAACACACAGCAAGGAGCTGGCTGTGGACGAGAAGCGGGCTCTCAGCAGACACAGCGATGCTGGTGTCTTGATCTCGGACTTTCCAAACTCCAGAACTATGAGAATAAATGTCTGTTGTTTACAAACGAGCTAGTCTGCTGTATTTTGTTACTGCCACCCAAATGGACTAAGACCATCCCCAAATAGTAGTTTACTAAGTGAATAATTCAATCCATCGGCGAGAGATGCTAAAGACCTGAATTAAGACAAGGGCCACAAGAAAAGAGTTGAGAGGATATTGTTGACAGATATTTCTGAGAAAGAATTGACAGAATATTGTCATTGATTGAGGGAACGTATAAAGCAGAATATGATCTGATGTTTTAATCTATCCTTGAAAAAAGTTTTTAGTAATACCAAAAACCAAAAACAAAAAAAAGTAAACTTATGATTTTAAAATACTTCAGAACCCTACCTTATTTCTAAAGTGATGGAGAAAAGTTAAATGAATCATTAAGAAAGTTATATGTTTATAGTGTCTTGAACACGAAATTAGAAGCCAAATGGAAAGTTTTACCTAAATTTGAACACACCCTCCCATTTGAGAGATCAGCAACACTTCATTAAACGGTGACTGCTGAAACATATATGCTATTGAAGAAAGAATATTATTATAAAATATATAGAACCTTCTGTCTTCAATGACCACCAATTTAGTTTTGAACTTGTTCTGAACAAAGTTGAAGCAAGCAGGCCAAGAAATAAAGTGGAATTTCATGCCCACAATTTAAATCCAAACCCTAGTTTTCATAAGACACACAGGAGGTGGGCAAGAACCACCAAGAGGGGAAAGATGAATTGTGTTAAATGCATTGAAGCAGCTGCATTATTGTGAATTTTAACCCTACATAATGTTATTAAAGTACATGCAACATCAAAGCAGGAAAAAAAGAATTAAAAATTTAACTTTTTTTTAAAGATTATTATTAGCATATAGTAAACATATAAATGTATCAAAACAGTGATTTAAAAAAAACAAATGAATAAATAAAACCTAAAATTTTTAGTGTTTGTTATATGTGAGGCACAATGCTTAGGTAGATACTTGGTTTTCTTCAATTTACAGATGTCAATATTGAAAACCAAAAAATTTAATCAAAAAGCAATTTCTGTGGTAAACTTTGAATCAAGATTTATAAAGGCATTTTAACTAGTATATGTTAGGAACCTGAAATTCATAAACATATAAACTAAAATGTTTAAACTGAAGATTAAAAGTCTTAATATTTAAAAGTTCAATTTTCATTGCATTACAATAATAATTATTGCTCTTTGTTAAGCAATTATTCTTTTCCATCCACTATGCTGGACTATGTATATATGCAATCTCATTTAATCTATGAAGACAGGTATGATGGATGAAACCCTCCATTTACAAATGAGAAAACTAAGGCTCAAAGAAAACTAAGGTTAAAATTCTGGTTCAACGTCCCACAGGTATAGCACTAGCAGGGATGAAATCAGAACTGAATGCTGTACCTCAAGCCTTTCTTTCTCACCAATGATAGATTTGCCAATCACTTTTATTAGATCTTTAAAAACAAAACAAAACTGAGTTGAAACATTCCATGGAATGCTTTTTAAAGAAGAACCAGTTACTTCTTATATCTACTATTAAGCAAATCTTTAAAACTGGGTTCCTTAAGAAACCAGTTTTTACCAAGCCTTAATAACATTTAAATTCTATGTAAATAGAGTAAAATGTTCTAAAGAAAATATCTAAATATCTCCAGCATCCACAACCCAAACAACTGCAAAAATCATCTAATGTGAAAAACGACTTCCATTTTTGTGTTGTTTCATATCTGAAATAGCAATACCCACTCATTCAACAAGCTTTACTGAATACCTTGGGTATACTAGAGACCGTTCCAGAAATGGACATGAACTAGACCCGAGTAGTCCAACAGAACTACCACTAGCCACACATGGCTGTTAGTCCTTGAAATGTGGCTAGTCAGAACTGAGATGTGCTGTAAGTGCAAAAGGCACATGGGAGTTGAAGGAATTTGTATGAAAAGAATATAAAAATCTCAATATTTTTATATTGAGAAATAAAATAATATTTTAGATCTCCTGGGTTAAATAAAATAAATTCCCTGTTTCTTTTTACTTTTCTAATGCAGCTACTAGAAATTTCAAAACACATATGGCTTGCACCATATTTCTGTTGAATAGGACTAACCCAGACAGATGATAACCTGACTGCATGAATCATGCTTTCCAGGGAAGGAGACATACAGTAAATAAGTAAACAGGCGAGCAATGAATACAATGTCAGCAGTGGTAAGAATCAAGAGAACAAGAAATAGAAAAAAGTGGAGAAGTCTGGTCAATGTTATTACATTAGACACTTCCAGAAAAATTCTTGTTCTTATTTGACAATATCACCCATTCTTCAGGTTTTTTAGGCTGTGTGTACATGAATAACAGAAATTGTACTTTTCACTTGAAACTAACAGAAAATAATATTGAATATAAACTGTAATTGAAAATAATTGTACTTTTAAAATAAATTATAAAGTATGTGGGATTTGGTGTAGGGAATAATGAAAACTTTCAATGTCTGTAAAATAAATGTAGAAAATACAATCTCTAAAATACTTTGAATTATAACTATTATATTTAAGTATAAAAATTACCTCAAAATTTTTCATATTTTCTAATTATGAGGTGCTTTGAGAAGCCTATGATGTTTCATATGAATTAACTTTTGTAAGAACTAAAAACATAATTAACTCATAAAAATCTGCAAAAAAGAACAAGTTTCTTTTATCTTATCCTCCACCTTTTTAAGAAGCTGGAACCAATTATCTCAATTATTTTCTACTTAATCTTGCTGTTTATAAATCCTAAAACATTAACAACAATAAAAAAGTAAAGGATTGAATAATGGAAGAAAACATTTTTAGAAGACTTCTTTTGTAACTTCATTTTGTTTTGAAATGAACTTTAATGATCATCTTAGAACAGATAATACAGTGATAATGAAAGGTCGATTCTGAAACTATGCTTCCAAAATAAAAATTTTAAAAATGAAAGTGTGCTAATGTAATGAATGAGTTATGATACCTATTTTTACAGGTGATATTAAGAAAATCTTTATTTTTTCATTGCACTGTGTAGAAAATACTGTGTAAATTAGATTGTCACCTTTGGTTGACTTCAAATGTGAATACTCTGAAATGTGAATCCGACTGAGTAATATTTATACAAATACTGGAGCATATCAATGTCTAGTTTATACATTAATGTACATTTTATAAAATGTACTTTATGACTAAGTTAGACAAATTGTTGTCAACAATTGTATGATAAGCAGAATGAGTTGCCTTTGGGTTCTGGTTTAGTGAAAATAAGAGACTTTTTTTTAGTATCAATTGCTATGTGGCATTTTTCATATTTTCTAATACCTAGAAGTTAGTCATATTTAAATTTTATGTTACCTAATGAAAATATAAAGTCTTTTCTTATAATTATAACACCTTTATTCTAGGAATGTAAATTATGCTCTGATTTAATACATTTCAATTTGATGACTTTTTTTAACACATTTACTTTTTAAAAATCATTTGAACCAACTGATACTCAGAGTTTCGTGGGCTCCCTAGATCACCCTGTTCCTGAGTCAGTAGAATTAAATAAATGTCTCTTTTCAATTTTACTTCAGAGTGCATATAGTAACAGAACTAAGAAAATATAAAAGTAGATATATGAATTAATCTAAATATTGAGTCAAATAATACTAGCTGGGATATTGGACAGAATATATAATTTTTTCAATAGAAGCTTTTGTCAAAAGTTATTCTACTGCTTATTTACTTCGAACAGTGACAAAAACATATATTCTTTTTCTGAATTTACGTTAATAGAATTTACCATAAAATGAGATAACTTGAATGAGATAACCTATGATTATTTGTGCAGCCAAGTAAATATAGTTTACTCACAGAAAGGCGGTGTTGCCGGACCCACACAGGTGTGGAACGTGGAGAGACAGGATCTGAACTGGCTCCCAATAACCCGCATGCACACTTCTCAGCAAGACCCGTTTCATGTTTTTATACATGTTTCAATTCAATCCTTGACTTCTAAAAACTCAAAGCCACATAAAAAATTCTGCAACATAAAGGCTGTCAGACAGAATTCCAAAACTGTATCTATTTAATATGCCCATACCAATTTGAGAGACTTTTCAAAAAAAATCGAATGTTATTTTGTCAATGGTGGTCAAAAGACTAAAGTCTGGAGATAGGCTTTGTAAAAATCTAATGACTAAATGATCTAAAACTACTTTTATAAAGCGTCATTCCTTCTTAGAAACAAAACTTTTGCAGCTCTAAAATTCATACATTTCTGAAATCCTTTTTACGGAGTTAGGAAAGTTTCTTTACTCCTCCTTTTTCTTAGTATATCCCTTTTTAACCTCTTTATCATTGCTTACCCAGGCTTCTCCCCCTCCCACACACAGTATAAGTTTCGAAAAGCCCAAGCTACCACTTATTTATTCTAACCATGAGTTAATGCTACCTCATCACTGGAAGCCTGCATCAACTTTAGTTCAAAGAAAAATTGTCATAACCATTCTTTAACTGTTATATATCAAGTACAAAGGTACAATTGAATACTCTGTCTTTAACTGTAAGAGTAATAAAATAAACACATACGCTGTGAGTGGTAGGGCAGAAGTTTAATCAATAAAAATCCACCACCCAAAACCTAAAGTACAAATTGTTTTACCCCTCTCGTATTGGACTGCCTTGGGCGAGACCTTAATTTCCAGGACCCAGGTTTAGGGGACGGATGTCATACAAAATCGCGCACTGGGGAGAGGTTACGTTTTTAAATGTAAAAGATCCTCTAGGCTGGAACTCTCCATCGACCACAACTGTCACAACAGTGTTCACATTATTTGAGAGTTCACTGCAAGGTTAGATATATTTTAAAAGCAACATATAACAATGACCTGCGAACAAAGCATAATTATTTTTGTATAGTATATGCCTATTAAATCAAATGTCAAACCACATAAACTTGTAAAATTCTGAAGCACGTTTTCTCCTTAATTATGCCATAGTCCTTTGTCACCTGCCATAAACTCCAAATATATGAAATATTCAGGAAATGTTCAAACTCCTTCTAATGGCACGTTTCTCGTTATTACCCAAAAGGGACCATATCAAAGGTAACACAGTACTTAAAATGCCACGAAAGGAGCCGTAGATGCCTGACATATCACGTTACAGCTCGTATGAAAGTCCTCCGCTCCCCCCAGGTTTGGAACAGGACTTGATTGTTCAGCCGCAGCCCTCTGCATACATATGACAGATAAGTGTTCAAAGACTTTTTTCCTCACAAATGTGTACTATGAACAGCTTAGAGATATTTACACATATATGCAGCTTCGTCTCCTTTATACCTTTTGCTTACATGTTTCCTTACAGACCTGGGCGTCACAAGACACACAGTAGTATTGAAACGACAAAATAAAATAAAATAAAAAAAAAACAACAAGTAGAATATCCAATTCTAAACCAAGATCTAAAACTTATTGAGCATGATGTTGATTTGGTAAATCGACTGCAATTAAATTCAAATTACTAACTCCACTGTACATTTCCTCACTGAACTAGGGAAGATTAATTTCACTAGTATTAAATATCAAAATATTTAGCTTTCAATTTCCCTCTATTCCAGTGAAGATTATGAATGCATACAAATAATGCTTTGAAAGTAATTTTGAGAATTGACCTTATTCCCTAAATAACAAAATCTTGCAAGTGAAATTTTAGGCAATGTCTTCTATATCTTTCTGGTTATTTTTTTTTCCTTTTTTAGATAATGGAATGCTTTGACTACAAGGTTAAGAAAAGCTTCCCCATTTATCATGACCTGCCAAGCACACAGGCCCTCAGAAAGCACAGCCCTCTACCACACAACAGATTCAGCTCGTCTTAGTCATGAAACTTCAAAAGAATTTGGCCACAGGCATAGATTGGCTATCATTTGTTTTAAAGCATAAATATCCATCATTGTGTAACATACTAGTGCACCTAATACCACTGTCTATTAGGTATAATTGGAAACTGACCTTTTCAACTTCAATGATAATTAATATAGAGATAGTCTGGTTTATTAATATATAATTGTTGAATTTATATGCAATAGTTTAAGTAAAAGTTTCTGTTACAATCTCTCTTAGGTCTGAATACATATATATATATAAACTTTAAAACATATTTTCAATAAATACATAAAAACTTTCCATGTGACCAATGGTATCACAATTACTCTTAAGGAAATTTGAGAAATTCTCTAACTTTAAAAGCAAATTGATGGATAAAATGTAAACAATAAAATATTAAAGGCAATTTAAAATTGAACAGTACATATCAGTATGTATCTATAAACTGAATATTAACTTTTATATGATGCAAATATTTCTGGCACAGCATGTGATTAAAATAAGTATACAAAAACATCTACGTTTTTGAATTTTATGAATTTCAGATTCTCAGTCTTCCATTCAAATAGCAATGTTTATAAGAAGAAAATTCTGGGGTGTTGGCATCAAGTGTTTTATTTTTAAAATTAAAGTACATGCAAGAAGATAAAAAAATGGATCTATAGCATGCTGCCTTTTAAGCTCACATTTTTACAATATTTTAGCCCACTTTTGAGTTTAAAAATCTAAAGTAGTTTATATCTTAATTCTATTTTGCATAACCATTGTTATAAAAAGCTTATAAATCACCTTTCCTCAGGTTTTAATCCTAAAATGAAATTCTTCTTAGCAGAGTTAATAAAACTAGACTGTGGTATAATTGCACACTAAAACCAGAAATTACGGGGTTTCTACTATTTGAGTAGATTTTTTATCAAACTAAAGCAACATTCTGACTCACCTACAGTCTAAGGGCCTATGACCGAACAGCTCCGTAGGAAGTGTATTCACACACACAAAAAAAATGTGTGGTAAGACAAAATAGTGCCATTAATTGTGCCAACGAAAGTAAAATCTATGCAATTTATTATCAGCCTTTTTAAATTCAAAATCTAATTCATTAGGTGAAGAGACACTTAGATAACTTCACAATTTTTATGATGGTAAGTATTTGTCTGCCATCAAGAATGAAGTAAGTTCTCTCTGCAGTCTCAGTGTAAAATGGACCCACACAATGGTTAAACTCAAGGGTTAAACAGCAAAGAAATTATAGATTACGTCTATCTGCAGTGAAGGTCTCATTCTAGATAAACCTAATAAATAATTGAGATATACTTACGATTTTTTCCTCTTTGACCTCAATTAAAATGGCTTTCTGAGAGCGGATTCTAAGGACAATTTATCCTGGTTTCCTCAATAGACACCCTTATGAAGTCATCTGGCTTTTGCATTTCTCTAACAGCTGCATTACCTTCAGAACTGGCTTGCGCCATTTCCCCAAAGCAAAACGTGAGACGCTGCCCTCGGACACACACAGCCACCTTCCTTCTGCCGGCCGCTATGTGCTCCAAGAGTCAGATCAAACAATTTAAAAATTCTAAGAACAGTAATTTATAAAGAACTAGGAGGAATAAAGAGAAAACTAACAGTAAAGATTTAAAAAATGGCCTTTTCTCTTTCCCTCTCTCCCACCCTCCTTCCCTTTCTCTCTTTAAGAAGTTGTAAAACAAAGCATTGTATGGTTATTGGTATTTGCTTTTGTTGCCATTTTTGATAAATAACATTTTAGCAGCTTAGAAAACTTCTGACAGACAATGAACACTCAAAAAGCAAAATAAGGTGGTGCAAGATCATGATTCAATTACGCAGGTTCAGAAAACTGTACTGCAACCACGAAAAGGAGCAGGAAACTGGATAGTGCTGACTGATGCTCGGTAGACCCTGGAAACCAAACTGGAAAACTTATTGGCTGTGATAATTCATCCTCCCTTCCTTTGTACAGGTTCCCTAAACAATCTAACTCTGGCAGTAAATCAATTTTCACAGAGACTTAGCGTTAGAGGACATTTTCTCCTCCTGAATTGTGTTTTTCTCACAAGAATAATGTAATAGTGCCAATAGAGCAAACCTCTTCTCGGTTGTCTTGGATGAAAGAAATCTTTAAGATACTGTAATTTTTGTGACAATGCACCCACATCTTAGCCTTGGGATACAGCGAAACCGCAGTTCACACTCTTTCTTCATGAGATTCAAAGATATAAAAATGTGTTTAAACAATTTAAACCCGAGTTACCAAAGGCTTCTGCATAAAGTTTTTAAATCAAAGCACAAGCTCAAGTACACATCCAAACGAAGGTAAAACCAACCAGAAACAATTTTTCGTAATAAAAATTAAACCTGATCTTATATTAAGTTTTAGGAAAGAAAATAAAGTTACATAAGTAGAAATACTTGCCCTCTTAAAAATATAAAACACTCATCATTGAGATGACTATATTCGAAGTCTAATAAAAAATTCAAATTCAGCACAAAATTTAAAAATGAAAATCCTCTAAAATGCCTTTCATTTAAATAGCTGGTATTAATCTTTAAAATCCTGCAGCATGTACCTATAAGGGAAAACTCTTCAAAGTCAACTATTAACATTTTCTAATAAATGTAATCTATTAATTATCAAATATTGAATCACCTGCATTGCTTTGAGCATTAACAAAATGTAGTTAAATTTATAAAGACAAATGTATTTACAAATTTTAGCATAGGGAGAATTGGGGATTTTCTCTATGCTAACCTACTTGCTCAATTTTTATGTACGTATTTCTTCTATCATCCTTGTGCCAAAACTGAGGAAAATCCATACAACTTATTTTAATACTTTTCTCTGAGCTAGAACTGCCTATACTTAGAGGTATCACTTACCACGTAACATAATAATAACTATAACGCTTCAATTAAAAGCTAAATACAACTTACCTCATTCAAAGTCCAAAAACCTGAAACTAATTCCAGTTTTATTTGGAAGTAAGTTGTGTGTGTGCCTGTGTGTGAAGTTCAACAGCCAATAAATTCCACTCTCCAGTGTGAGCAGAATGAAACCGGTTAGAGGATTATGGAACACTCTGAGAGGGTTTTGTCTCTAACCAGCATCCAGATAGCCTCAAAAACACCTTGCTCTGGCATGCACCTCCGGGCTCCAGAAGCAGTGCAGTTATTTAGGTTAACGAGGAGGAGACCTGGAGAGTAAACACTCTTGGCTCAGACCAATGGCTTTCCACAGCCTTCTCTTATAGTAGGATGACTTGCCGTCAGAGGTCACCCCCATCAACAGCTCCTGTCTTTCGGTGGAATCCAAGGTACAGCATTTATCCTGATTCCTAGGCTATCAACCTGCTGTCATGGTAACACATTCACAAGACGCTGGTGTCGCTACTCAAAGAGTTAAATCCCTGCATTAAATTTTCTAAAAGCAAATTTTACTTTAATTTCTTTTAAAGCAAAACATTTCTGTAGAGAAAAATACCTCATGGCAAGTTAAGGAATGATAGTGATTTAAATAAGGATTAAATAAGCTTTGGTACTCAGTTAAAGTCCCCAACCAACATTTTATGTTGTTTGTTCAATTTTTTTTTTTTATCAGGGGATGAGGGAGAAGCCCTGTAAGAGTTCACTTTCATTATTATAACTCTCCATTAAGTACAAAAGTTGTCTTCTCCTAAACACACACGTATGCTGATAAAGTGGGGAGATAATTGCAGACATTCTTATTTAATTAGATTTTTATGGATTTTTATTTGAGGTAGAGGAAGGGATGAACACACACAGTTAGAAATGCTCACATAGAGGTGTTATCATTTTATGTAAAGTATTTTCTAAAATAAAGCCTTTTATGTTTATGGAAGAAGAGAGATGTAATTTTCCAATGAAGTGAGGAGTAAACAAGAAGAGCTAAATTCAAGAGAAAGGATAATGCAAACAAGTCTATTCTCTGTCAGTGAGGTTCCCTCTTACCTAATGGCTTATTTAAAAAAAAGAACTGTTTTCTTTAGGGAAGACAATAATCTCTAACTTTTCCAATTCATCACTTTAAAACGTGTCTCAGAGATGTCAAAAGAAAGATTAAACTCCTGCCATAAGTTCCTCCTATATTTCAATTTAGTATTTACAGGCATTATGGGAATTACTGCCTCCAAATTGTCTACATAATTCTGGGATGATTTCTTTTTCTTTTCTTTTCTTTTCTTTTCTTTTCTTTTCTTTTCTTTTCTTTTCTTTTCTTTTCTTTTCTTTTTCTTTTTCTTGATCTTTACAAGTGAGACTCTAAATGATGCAGTGAGGCAGAGTTCAAATAAAGACCTACAGAGCCAAGGAGTAAAAATACCTCATTCTGAGTCATTTGCAGCACAAGTGTTTCTTGAAGTCGTTTTCATTTTCAAGAGAGGAACTGAGTGAAAAGCCATTACCTATTTCGGGTTTGGGCAGCACTGAAGAAAACTCAGCGCCCTGAGGAACTGAAGACGGCGCTGTCTCCCCACAGTACAAGCTGCTGCTGGGGCTGCTGCTGCTGCTGCAAAACTGGATCAGCTCGAACATTCCACCTGCAGCACATGTTCAGCCCGGTTCTGATGCCGCTACAATACTTACTTGACAGCTGCCTGGTTCTATCAGAGTTAATAAGGCATGTTGATTAATTATTTTAGAGACACGATTTTGACAGCTCAGTTCTTTGTTCCTAGTATTGTTAGAATCACTGAGAGTAATGTCTTTGCAGCCAAATCTTAAGTGATTACAGCTTCTTGAGTATTGTGGTACAAATTTAAATTCTTAAATCCAACAGAATATGCTCTGAAATGGCTACTTTCTCAAGGGATTATAAATCACTCAATATTTTCTAAATTCTTAAAAGCTCAAGACACATTCACTGAAGCATCTATGTTTGTTACTGTTATAATAGAGCCCAATGGACCAAACCTAATACCCTGAAGAGCACAAAATAAATTCTTCATGAAGTAAAGAGGGCTGACCAGGTGGTAATTTTCTCTCCCAATCTTGAGGAGAGAGCGGGGGTAGTGGCAGGGGAAATGAGCAGTGTGTGGTGAAAACTTTGTAAATAAGGGAAATATAAACATGAAAACAAATGTTATTTGTAGTATCATCTCCTGAAGAGTACAAATAACTACACTTTTTCTGATGAGAAGTATAATCTTTATTTTAGCTGACATCAGGGCATCAAAGTGTTCCTAGAATCATAAAAAAGTAAAATGATATATTTTTACGTTAGACTATTACACTAAGGAGGGAAATTACACTGACAGTTTTTTTAATAACATTTTATGAACAGATGTGGCTGGGATGCCCTTATAGCCCCAAAGTACCACTACCAACTAATCACATGACCTGGAACAAGTGGATCAACAATTCCTTCTACAAATTCATTTTTCCACCTGTGAAATAAGGATTTCCATCTCAAAGTGTCAATGGTATAGTATTTATTTTTTTCAGTGTGAACTACATGTGTTTGAAGACACCAACTGCCAAATGTATTTCATTTTGCAATCATTGTTTTCATTACCCATGCTTAACCTCAGAGGTATAGCTGCCAATCAATGCTGCTAATTTTGATGGCATACCATGTAGGTATGAATGAGTTAACAATATTGCCAAAATCAAATGAATTAGATGTTTTTAAAAGCCAGTAGAGCCTTATTACAGATAAATGCTTGTTTTCTTTTATGTTTGAAAATATTGAAGATGGCACTTTGACCTCTACAAAACCCTATCTAGTTCCTTCAAGGCTACCTTTCAGTGACTTAAGTGCAATCAATGAACCCAGCCCCGCATTCTGATGAAAGTGAAGCAATTGGGGACCGCTGACAGCTGACACACTGCAGCAGTGCTGTGTGCCATGTCAGTGCTACACTAGTATTTGTTAAGTGCACGAACATTCTTCAGAGTGATGTGCAGAACAAAATTGATTTAATCAATCAGGGCAACTTGTAGGTTTGGTAGAAATAACAACATTTCGAGAAAGTCAGTCAGTTACTGCAGTTTCGTGGGGCGCATCCTTCACATTCGCCTTCACTGCTCATTCTCCATCGGCCTTCGTACCCCTCGTCTTCATTCTTTCCTGCGTCGTTTTTGTTTATTGTCTGGTAATCTATCTGGCACCCTCCTTCTCCAAGATCATAAAATGGCTCTAGGCTTTTATGTATACTATTTCCTGCTACTTCTCATTATTGACTAAATGACTATATGACAGCTTTGTGAAAAATCCCAAAGATATTAGAAATCTAGAGATAAAACAGCCAACATGGGCAAATGAAAGAAAACAAAAGTGCACAGATATAATTCTGACAACTTCAAACCATGGAGAATGGAGAGAAAAAAATTAAAATTTCTGTATGTACAATAAGCTCTTAAATTGTTGGTTCGAAAAAGACCCAATGGAGCCAAAACTAAACAGCCACCGCAAATTTATAACAGCCTCCTTAGCCAAGTTACTGATATGGCATCTATATTAGAATATAAAATTCAAAGCCTAATTGCCTATTTTTAAATAAACATTTAGAAAACTGTGTTCATGCCATTGTATAACAAACACCATACAGTAATCACTAAAAAATTATATTTGCCATTTGTTTAACCTTCTTCCTTCTTTTCCCATTAAGGCTGACAAACCCAAGTACATTCAAGAGCCAAGTGGTGACCGGAAGGAGTGAAGCTGGTCAGGGGGAGGTGGGCCCCAAGCCAATCAAGTTCTGTACTTCCTCCCTAGATAATTCATATAATTCCTCTGTCTTAAATACCATTTATATGCTGTTGATTCCGAATTATTTTCATTTCCCTAGATCCATCCTCTAAGTTCAAAATGCTCAGATACTACTAATTTAGATCTCTATGTAAATATCTCACAACTGTATCAAACTTTATCATGTCTCATTGCTAGGCTCCATTCCTTCTCCACTAATCCTGTCTTTTCTGTCCAATATTTTCCATCTAAATAAAGCCAGAAACTAGTGTCATTGGGTCCTTTCTTATCTCCAGCTCTATATCTAAATTTATCTGAGCAACAGGACTAGATCAACCTAAAGAACTGACCTCAACCATGTGCCCCAGAGTGCTAGACCAAATCAGCTCAACAGATCTCATAAACCAACAAAGTCAGCCTTTAGACAGCCAGGTGGCTTTATCCGTAAGTTTCTGTATTGGCTTTCCACATGGTCTGCAGATACCAACGTGTCCCATAAGAGGAACTCCAGGACAATTCTGTCATCGAGAACAGCCATGGCTAATGAGTTGAGCCTGGGCTGAATGCATTCCAGGGCCGAAGTGCTGTCATTGATTACTTCAGCTAACATCAGATCGAACTTGGTATCACCTTTTCTAATTGCAGATGGAGATAACAACCCAAAGGGCACACATAAATTATGAGTCAGTTATCCCTCCATGAAAGCCCCCTGAGTGACCAAGGGTAGCTTTATTTTGGACAGAGCACCACATTTGATGACTACATATATGCCTTATAATCCTTAAACATGTCTTATGACATATTTAACATAAAAGTTTTCTACACAGTAAGTACAGTTCCAAGATGCACACAGAGACTCCAGAGAGAAAGTGGTCTTTACCATTGTTGGGGCCTACAAATGGAACTGACATCTGCTGGGAAGGCACAGGTGGATGGTGTCTCCACTGTGGCTTCTAGGTCAGTTGATGGGCCTTAAGACTCCCAGTTCAGCTCCAAAAACTTATTTGGGGTACCAGTCAGTTCAATCTCTATTTGTCCACACCACTAATGAGTCACATTTATCTGACCCACAGAATGAATGAATAACAACTCTGGAAATGATGGGGAAGACATCTAAAAGTGTTCATAGGTCCTTGCATGAGAGGTGAAGGAGATGGGCCACCCGCTGCTGTGGATTATAGACTTCATAAGGGTAAGGGAAACGGTGTTCAAAATGATTTGCATGATGTCAGAGCTGTTGTAGGTAGCAGAGCCCGAAGTCAGTAAAATTTAAGATGGTTCTAATAATATAGGAGGATGTTTTCCTTCAAAAGGAAGGTTCTAAGAGTGGCTCTGCAAGAAAACAAATCATGAATGTTTTCCAACCACTGTACCTCCCAGGTCTAAGGTTTTCCATCTACACATTCAGACCAGTTGCTCCACCCCATTGCTACAAAACCGTGCGTCTGGTTTCAGTTGCTACAGTTTCACCCCTTTCCGGTCATCCCCTACTTGTACACAGACCTTTCATCAGAAATGTCATATGCAAGAGGGCCAAGGCCATTTTTATTAAATTTACACAGGCCCGTATGTTCCCCACTTTGCCTATAAGGTCCACTCTAGGGAGACTCAGAGAGCAGTTTATTCTATCAAGTGATCAATATCATTCAATCCAGGCTGATTCAATCCAACAAGAACATTCAAGTGGCTGAATTAGACTAAGTCTGAACCCTTTGTTGCAACCCCTTTGGACTAGGCTGCCTCCCAGGGGGTGTACCAAACAGGCTGGTCTAGGGGAGCTATTAGGGGAAAGAAAGACTCATCATGTCTAGAAATGATCAGGATGATAACTCAAATTTTCAAAATATAAAATTTGATGTAACCTCTCACCCCTGACACCGTGATCATAACTCAGGAAGCGGCTAAGAGATGATCTGTAACTGGGCCTGTTGGACTCCATAAACACCAGATTGTCTTACTAACAAATGTGGACCACAATGTGGTCAGGAAAGCAGCATTATAAATCTTTGAATTGATTTTAAGGAAACTGTTGCAAAACTCAACAATATGAAATGCTTGTGGATGACAGAAAGCAGGCAAGGGCCACTGAATATCTTGCCTCTTGACTTCTGTCATAGAAGGTGTACCAGTGTCTTACTTCTATTCATAGATCAGTTTCAAGGGCCTCAGTGGTATGGCTGGAGTTAGCTGATTGAAATGGACAGCCAAAAGCATAACCTGACAAAGTGTCAGTCGCAGTGAGGCACCAGCATCAGTCCCTGGGAGGGGGGGTTCAGTGCTGTCAATCTCTCAGGATGGCAGGGGTAAACACCTGTAAAACGTCTTCCCTCACTGAGACAAACGTCTTCTGTTAGCAGGAGTTACTGATCTTCTATGCTTGTCACTCTTACATCTGTAATACAGAGTGCTTTACTTGGTGTCTGTGACTAGGGCTGTGCTGTGAGTCCAGTACAATAACGAATCTCAGCAGCAACGGCAGCAATGTGGTTGGTGCAGCTGAACCAGCAACTTGATTCCAGTTGGTTCTCATCAGAGAATAGGTACTCACCATAAGTGTCTTCCTGAATGACCCTGACAGCTTAACCATTTCCACAGCTTGTGGCCCCCAAGAGGGATGTTTTTAATCTGCCAGTTGGTAGTTTTTCAAGTGGCAGACCAAACAACTAGGTCACTGGCAACATTCCCAGAGACAGTAAATATATAACAAGATCCATTAAGGGAAGTATTGGCCCGTGCTATGAGAACTGCCTTGGATTCTGCACAATGAGCAGAGACAACATCCATTCTGCATAGCCGATGGTGAGGATGAACAGCCACAGCAGCTCAGTGGATACCATTAGGTTTCAATCTAGCCAATCCATCAGGGGACCAGCCCAGGCACTTAACAGAACCTCCTGTGAAGAAGATACCACTGGTGTCAGTCCAGCTGCATTCTTGACCATATCACTGCCATGTGACAACTGAAGCTTGTTGGGCCCTTCCCACCTTGTTACCCATTGAGTACGAGCTGCACCACTCCAAAGCGAGAATATCAGGCTGAAGAGGTTCAAGCCACTATGGGCCAGGTGTTCAGTTTGACTCGAAAGGAGTGTACCTGACATCTGTGCCAGGATGGGATGAGTCCAGAACGCCACCTGCTACCTCCAGGTGGAGGCTGCCTCCTTTTACCGGTGGCTCCATCAGGAAAGTCACAGTGACCTGAAGCTCAATAGAGGTCACTAGGGTTGTGAGGCCCCCAACAGTATTAGTACTTCTCTATTTGCAGCTCTCAGAGATCAGGAGAATCCCTGCTGGATTTTATAAACATTTACAGTGTAATTAATCATGTAAAACTCGGTAGTGAAAGCTACAACAATGCTATACTGAACTGGCCCAATGGGTCGTGTCTGCAAGGCCTAGTAGTTTCATTCCCTCTGCTGCAAACCCTGCAAGCCACACTCATTGACTCACTGAATTCAGGCATCCCTCCCTCCATGGGATGGGCGGAACAGTGAAGTGGGAAGTTTGGAAATTTATGTCCCTCCCCTCCCCAGAGTTTCCCAGCATATAACATTTCTTACATACCATTTGGATGAGTATATATAATTAAAAAATAATAATTTTCACCTGAGGATATGTTTATTGGTTTTAAAGAGACAAGAAGGGATGGAAGGGTCGGGGTAGGGTGGGGGGGAGGGGGAGAGAGAGAGAGAGACATTGATGTGAGAGAGAAATATCGATCGGTTACCTTCTATACATGCCCCAACAGGGGATTGAACATGCAACCTATGTATGAGCTATGACTGGGGGTCGAACCCACAACTGTTGGCACACAGGATGACACTCTAACCACCTGAGCCACCCAGTCAGGGCAGTATATAAGAATTTTGGTCCTTCATCAGGACAGGGAGACCTCAGCCTTATTTCTAACCAATATCTTTCTCCTTAAAGAAGCTGAAGGTGGGGTAGAGAGGGAGAAATCTAGGGCCACAGAGAAAGAGAAGAGCTCCTTATTAATGAACAAGGTGCATTTACTTTCAGTTTTGATTGGCAGCTGGCTTGGGGCTCAATCATATGAATGTCTACAGTTTTCAGTCCATGCAATGAATGCTTTGTATTGGGCAGCAAGATCATCATCACTGACACTATCTATCTCAGCTTGGGCAACCCCTGACCCCAGCTGTGGCTATGGCCTTCACTCCTTTTAGAAGATTTCAGCTTGATTTGCACAGCAGTGATTATTTTAAGAAGTCTGTTTTAATTGAGCGCATCTACTGTCCTGTTATTATGGCAATGTCTCTAAAGTTCTATCCTTGTTTCAACATAAGAATTATGGGACTTCTCCAAGGCAAACAGGATAACTATAGAATTTGTTGAGATTTCTTTGGGTCAATTTCTCATTTTCTAACAGATCATCTTCATTAGCATCATGGGGCCGTAAAAGCCCAAATACAACACCTCATCTGTGGCTTTCATAGGAGCCTTTTGTCTTGGGGAAATCTCCCCAGGAAGACCAATGCCCCTTCGCAGCAGCTCAGACCCAGCAGGACAACTCTCACACTTTTTGCTGTCTTCTAATGGGTCCAAAGTTGGTATGCCAGGCTGCAGTGTAACCTGGACTAGCTGTTGCCGCCTTCCTGAACAACTATTACACACACCACACTGTCATCTTGCAAGTGAACTAGTCATAGCTCTAGCTATTTGATGGGCTCCTACCTGGAATGGTTTCAAATTCCTCTCCTTTTGTGCTTAGCATGTAAGATTGTAACTGTTGTCTGGAGAGGGTTAGAACCTTTATCGAGACCAGGTGAGTCTCTGTGTTACTTGTCATAAGGGGTAGACTTAAAGAAAACCCAGAGATTGTCAAGGAAGACCCCACGCCTAGATCAGATTTAGCTACAAGGCTACCTTCCCTGCAGCTGAGTTTGAGCCTGTTTCTGGGTGCTTAGGTTATGACCACCTCCCCATTAACTGGCAAAAAAACGGAGAATCATTTATTCCCTGATTGACCAAACAAGCTAGTCATCATGTTCTCTAATGATGTCCATAAAGTTCCCTCCTATCCCATTAATTACCCGTGAGGTCTTCATCATTCCACAGGGGCCATGACATCTGCCCTTGCAATAGGCTGCATCACAGTGAAACAACCCTGAGCTTAGGGGACCCTAACCTTTTACACTGGACAGTAAGCATGCTGCCCTTTCCTACAGAGGAATATGTTGTGACTATATGCAAATACTTCTAATGTAAAATCAATTTTATAATTAGGAATAATTATACATCACTGCCTGACCTATTGAGACAACAAACTAATGGGAGATACACAGTTTCCCTCCTCAAACACCAGAAATGCCTCAGGTGTCTAATACTAAACCCTTACAACTTCATCTATCAGGAAAATACCTAAATAAGGACCAAAGAACTTGGCTTCTGCACAGTCAGAAAATATATCAAAGTCTACATACCTGAGTTCATTGACTATATTGCAGAACAGTCCAATAGACTCTTACTCAGGGCTATTTATTATGACTTTACACATACCTAAAAAACAAAATATGCTAATTACCATATTTCAGTTCCTCAGTAAAAGGGGGAGGTCCTTTTTAGAAGATTTTTTCTCGTAGTACTCTCTTGTTTTCCTTCTTAGCAATGATCACAATTCGTGTGCATTCATTTGTTGGATTGCTTTTTTTACCTGTCTAATGCCTGTCTCCCTACTAGTTCTCACACACTTTGTGAAACTGTACCTATGTCTGTTTTTTTATGAGCTTATATACAGATTCTAGCAGAGTGCCTGACACAGAACTACTCTCAATGAATTTTTGTTAATGATTGAATGAATAAATATATAAATATAAGGCAATACTATTCATGCATTTTAAGAAGCAAATATATGTGAAATAATTTTTATAAAAATTCTCCATCAAAATAGTTCAACTAGAAAATATTTTGGTACTTTAAATGGGTAAAACGTAGGATATCTAAACAACCCAATAGAAATGCGTAACTCCTTTTATCTGTGAATTTTATACATGTGAAGTGTGATTCTACAGATGCATTTTCAGTCCAAAAATAGGGTTTTTTAAAAAATTTATTTATTGTTTTTAGAGGGAGGGGAAGGGAGAGAGTAAGAGAGGGAGAGAAACATCGATGTGAGAGAGAAACATCTCTCAGTTGCCTCTCTTAGGCTCCCCAATGGGGGACCATGCCCACAACCCAGGCATGTGCCCTGACT
The DNA here is from genome assembly GCA_004026765.1 of Micronycteris hirsuta. Lineage (NCBI taxonomy): Eukaryota > Metazoa > Chordata > Mammalia > Chiroptera > Phyllostomidae > Micronycteris > Micronycteris hirsuta. The sequence continues at coordinate 58,104 of PVJI01008932.1, forward strand.
GGGAATCAAACCAGCGACCTTTCACTTTGTGGGGTGATGCACAATCTAGCCACACTGGACAGGGCCAAAAAATAGTTTTTTGAATCGCCTATTCATTTTTCTAATTTGACCCGGTGAGAGAGTTATCTCAGTTTCAGAGAGTAAAATAGCCAGAGATTCAGAGATTTAGCAACTTTCTCATGGACACAAAAATAATGATCAATATTCAAGATTCAAATCCGCGTCATTTGGTTCCAGCCCAGCACCCTCCAGTATAATACACGGCCTCTGCTTTAAAGAGAAGGCTCTGATCAGAAGTTCAACTGGGAATATTTTGGTTCTTATTTCAGATGAGCTTCAGACCAGTGAGTTTTGTGTAAAAGCAAAAACTTCAATAAAATTAAGAGTAAATCAACAAAAGCTATGAAGTTAACAGTGGGGTTCACTTCAGGGTTTGTTTTACCTTTAATATTTGCTTTGTTTCAAACAAAATTGAAAGGAAAATACAAGACTGAAGAAGTAGTAACAAGACTTAGTAATACTTCAGGTAAATCATATACATCATTGTGTGTGTACATGTATATATACACATATATATTTATCATGTATATAATTATGGTTCCTAAATATGATATATAAACAAATATATATTTAAATATATTTATATAAATATTATATAATTATTGTCCCCAAAGTGGAATCAAACGTTACTACAACATGAAGTCTGTGCTCCAAGCAAAATTATCAAGAAGACCTATTTACCCTCCCCCTTAATTATGAAACAAACAACCCAGGATGAAGAGCCTCACTGTGCATGACTGCATTTTAAGAGCAATGTGTTAATAAGACAAGAGCTGCTTCTGAATAATGGGCTTCCATATCTTTGAAAACTACTGCAAAAACAAACAGTTTACATTTTTTAGACATGATCTGGAAATGGTAGTGTTTAGATTTATGTCATATTCTGAAATATATGATGCAAGAGTGGGAAGATATTTTAGAATTTTTTCTAAATGATTTCTTCAGTTCAAAAATCATCTTATAATGAGATCTGGTTCTGTCATTAAGAGTGAAAAAAATCTTACCTCTCTATAGATTTCATTTTGCTACTTTAACAACATTCAGATATTTATGCATAATAAATTTCATGAGAATACAAAGGTCTTCCCATTTCTTTGCTAGAATATGAACCTCAGTTCAGAAAAACCCAGTCTAACCAAAAGAGAAAAAAATGAGCATAAAAGACTGTTTAAGAGCTAGTAAACAAGGACCATTAAATATACTGTAACTGTATATATACAGGAAAAAGTTACCAATTTAACTTTAAAGATATATAACTATTTTTGTTTAAAGATTTTATTTATTTAATTTTATACAGAGGAGAAGGGAGGGAGAAAGGGAGGGAGAAAAACATCAGTGTGTGGTTGCCTCTCACGTGGCTGCCACTGGGGACCTGGCCTGCAACCCAGGCCTGTGCCCTGACTAGGAATCGAACTAGTGACCCTTTGGTTTGCAGCCCGTGCTCGATCCACTGAGCTACACCAGACAGGGTGATATATTACAATTGTTAACCAAGTTTATCATGAAAGAAAATAGGAATATGAGTCAAATTCATGGTTTAAATAAACAACTAAGCTGAGTTTGATAGAAGAGTTGCTTGAGTCTAATTAAAAGTTTGGAATTAATTTTTCCTAAATACTTCAGTACATATTAGTTATATAGATATTTAAGGTCATTACTCTATAGGAATTTACTATAATCTTATTATATGTTCTCCTATTAATTATTATGATGCCATAATATGATAGAAGCTCTTACATTTAATAAACTCCCTGGATTAACCAATGTTCTTCTCTTCATTTTTAAAACATACTATACAATGCTTTAACACGTTGACTGCTAACAGACTGTAGACTAATCTTTAGTAAACTCATTCTCAAAACTCTTTCACATTCATTATACCACTGGTCCTGATAATGTCAACATAGCTGGCTTCCTAATAATAGCTATTATTTCTAAATCCAAACCTGAGTAGACTTCACTATCACCTCAGCAGCAGTCAATCTCTTCCATATTCTGCATAACTTTCATAGTAATGGCTATAAATAATAAATAATAACTTCAGAAATCAAACAGTTTTAAGACAAGTACCAAGGAGAGTTCTGGTCAAGCACTAATTTCCCTAACATCATGATCAGAACAATCAAAATACGTATTAATACAACATAAGTAAAATATGCCAATTTAAATCATTCACATGTTATTCCACTTGAGGGAAAAACTGTAAATAAGTGGTATGACTCTGGACTTTCATGTTGATAATATACGTTATGGACTGAATTTTATATCCCTCCAAAATCCATATGCTGAAGACCTGACTTCCAATGTGATAGTATCTGGATGTGGGGCTTTGTGAGGTAACCAGGGTTAGATTCGGTCATGAGTCCCTCATGAGATTAACACCCTTACAAAAAGTGACACCAATCCAATTCACTGAGCCACACCAGCCAGGGCTCGGAGAATCTAATTTTAAGAAGGGCGAAGGACCTGAACAGACACTGCTCCAAGGAAGACATAGAGAAGGTCCAGAGACATATGAAAAGATGCTCAGCACCACTAGCCATCAGAGAGACGTAAATTAAAACCACAATGAGACACCACCTCATACCAGTCAGAATGGCCATCACAAACAAATCAACAAACAACAAGTGCCGATGAGGTTGTGGAGAAAAGGGAACCCTAGTTAGCGCACTGTTGGTGGGAATGCAGACTGGTGAAGCCACTGTTGAAAACAGTATGGAATTTCCTAAAAAAACTAAAAATGGAACTGCCTTCTAACCTAGTAATTCCATTGGTGGGAATATATCCTAAGAATCCTGAAACACCAATTCAAAAGAACCGAGGCACCTCAATGTTCTTAGCTGCACAATTTACAACAGCCGAGTGCTGTCAGCAACCTAAGTGCCCATCAGCAAATGAGTGGATCAAAAAAACATGGTACATTTAAAGGATGGAATACTACACAGCAGAAAGAATGACGGAGCTCCTAACCTTCGCAACAGCATGGGTGGTTCTGGAGAGCATTATGCGAGTGAAATAAGCCAGGCACTGAAAGACAAATACCATATAATCCCACCTTTAAGTGGAACCTAATCAATAAAACAAACAAGCGAGCAAAAAATAACCAGAGACTTGGAAATAAAGAACAAACTGACAGTAACCAGAGGGGAGAGGGAGGAGGATAATGGGGAAAGCAGGGGGGAGGGTCATCAAGGACCATGTATAAAGGACTCATGGACAAGCCAAAGGAGGGAGGATTGAATGTGGGACATGGGGGTAGATAGGGAAGGGGGAGAGTAGTGGGGAGGAAATGGAGACAACTGTACTTGAACAACAATTTAAAAAATATGCCCTGAAATATATTAAAAAAAGAAAAAAAGAGACACCAGAAGACTTGATTTCTCTCTACACCTCTTTCCCTGTGCAGACACAGGGAAAAGGTAGCTGTCTATAAACCAAGAAGGCAGCTCTCACCAGCAAGCAGCCATGTTGGCACCTTGATGTTGGACTTGCCAACCCCTCAAAACCATAAGAAATACATTTATGTATTTTAAGCCACCTGGTATGATATTTTGTCATAGCAACTTGAGTTAAGACAATATGCAACTATACAATGTAACCCAATTGACATATTTCTAACAAAAGCATACCCTTTATTTTATTTATTTATTTATTTATTTTTTTTTAATTTTTTTTTTAAGATTTTATTTTTATTTCTTTTTAGAGAGATTTTAGAGAGAGGAGAAGGGAGGGAGAAAGAGCAATGTATGGTTGCCTCTCACATGGCCCTCACGGGGACCTGGCCCGCAACCCAGGCATGTGCCCTGACTGGGAATCAAACCGGGACCCTCTGGTTCCCAGCCCGCGCTCAATCCATTGAGCTACACCAGCCAGGGCAGCATACCCTTTATTTTAATTTTTGATTTTTACATTAAAAAATCATGAATTCGTAAAGTATATAATATTTAAAAAATAATTTCCAATATAAGAAACTTAACCTCTGAACATAAGTAATAATACAGAGCTATTTACAGATTTATCAAAGATACTTATATAATAATCACTAAGAAAAAGTCATCGTAAGTATGCTTAGGACTGAGGCTTATCCCCAGGAAACCCTACTCATTAAAAAACTATTTTTCAAAACCATTTATCTGAACCCTTATTATGCAGTCTATGGATCTGGTACATTTGTCATTCTATTGTCTAAAAACTTTGGCAGCACTCCTAATGTGAAGACCCTGTTTCTGTGATTTCCCATAAACCTTCATGTGAAAAAAAAAAAAAACCAACAAACTACATCTTCACCTATTTTCAATGGATCTGAGTCACATCTTTACATGGAAACTGATTTCATTTGTTTTCATAAATAAAAATGAAGTTTTTTCATTTCCCCCCTTGGCACAACTTTCAATAAACTGAAGGACCTTAGATTCTTTCTTTTCCTGTCAACTGCTCATTCCCTATAAACTATTCTCATTCCAGAAGTCCTCACAGAAATGTATCTACAAAATTTTATAGGAATCCTTATAAAACATTACCCAGAAGAAGAAGCAGTATAAGGCCATGGAAATGTTCAGAATCAGAAAGTAGAGGATTTGTGTTCCAAATCTGTTGCTTACCAATTATGTGAAATTCTTCATAGAAAAACTGAGATAAAATAGCAGTAGCTGAGTTATTTTAGTGAATAAATAAGGCGATGAACCATTACTATTGCTATGACTTTTCAGTCCATCACTACCACTACCCATAACAATAATAGTACCTATTATTATAATTAGTTGTATATTCAGTTCTGATAAGATTACAAGATATAAAGGTTCATTCAAAGATTCAGGTGACATTTTATCACAGAAGCTGTAAACAAGGATTTTTAAAGCATATTGTCCTTAGTATTACAAACACATATGCTATTATATCATCTGCCATCTTCCTTAAAATACTGTAGCACACACAATGTATTACTATATTAGGGTTACTTTGATTAAACTATAATTTAGGGGTTGCAAGTATTCTACTTTTTAAAAATGCAAAAGTAGTTGAGGCATGAACTACAGAAGACTCTGATGAGAGAATCCTGCATCTGGTATTTTTACATTTGTACCAACTAAAGCTTTTTTTTTAAACCTTACTTGAGGACATGTTCACTAATTGTGTGTGTGTGAGAGAGAGAGAGACAGACAGACAGAGAAACATCAATGTGAGAGGGAAACATCAATTGGTTGCCTTCCATACACGCCTTGATGGGGGATCGAACCAACCCAGGTATGTGCCCCACCTGGGAATTGAACCTTTTTGTGTGAGAGATGATGTGCCAACCAACTGGGTTACCCAGCTAGGGCTCAGCTAAAGCTTGTATACAAAGTGGTGGTCATCTAAAAGGACACAAAGCTAGAACTTCCTTAAGCCTACAAAACAAACCACAGGGACATTTTTTTTTCCATGTGTGTTTGCTTGCTAATAAATGTTTAATAAATTTTTATATAGAAGGCATAATTTGGCTGAGGCTTCTTTCATTTTTACCTAGGTTCAACATTTAGAAGGGAAAGTGAGTGACCTTTACTCATCTCAACATTAACTAACAGATTTAAAGAACTGTCATTTTATAGCACACACATAGAAGCATAGGCACGCACATCAGTGCTGTTCATTGACAAGGTGTTGGAAATGGAATATTGATGAACAGATCATTAAGCCCAGTTTAAGTGCACTTGGAATAGAGGAATGATTCAACAATCATGACCAATGACTTCCCAATCATGACGGGAAAACTCTCTACATCATTAGAAAAAAAACATTCATAGCACAGTGTACAATCATGATTTTTTAATGCATGTGAAATTTATAGTAGAGAAAATACTACCCACAGTGAAATTTTCATTTCAATATAAGCTTGCTTTCAGTAGATAAAAGCTGTGAATTTACTATCATCTGAACTTGTACATACATGTCCAAAATATCTTTAGTGTTGGGGCAATAAGATTATCAACTTTCCACAATTGCCAACCATAATATTTTGAGCTTAGACATGTGGAGCTTCGTTAGTTGTATTAAATGTGTTGTTTTAGCTATGGGGGATTATTTCCAAACTTTCATTCTGTCTTGAGAGACTCTTCCTGTGACTAAACTTGGCTTCAACTCTGTTTCTTTCTTCTTTCAGTGAAGCTACAATTCTGACTTCATTATCATCATTGTTTTTGTTTGTTTCCTGATGGGAGATCAATCATGTTTACTTATTTATTTACTTATTTTATTGTTGTTCAATTACAGTTGCCCCCATTATCTCCTCTCATTATTTTCCACCACCCTACCCACTTCCCACATTCAATCCTACCCCCTCATTGTCTTTGACCATGGGTCCTTTATACATGTTCCTTGAAGACCCTTCCCCTTCTTTCCCCCATTATTCCCTTCCCCCTGCCTGCCGGTTACTGTCAGTTTGTTCATTTCCATGTCTCTGGTTCTATTTCACTCACTTGTTTGTTTTGTTGATTAGGTTTCATTTATAGGTGAGATCATATGGTATTTGTTTTTACCACCTGGCTTACTTCACTTAGAATAATTTTCTCCAGGTTTTTTTTAAAAAATATTTATTGACTGATTTTAGAGGGACAGAGGAAGGGATAGAGAGAATGAGAGAGAAACATTAATTTGTTGTTCTACTTATTTATGCATTCATTGGTTGGTTGATTCTTGCATGTGCCCTGACTGGAGAGCAAACCCGCAATCTTGGCATCTGAGACAGAGCTCTGACCCACTGAGTTACCCAGCCAGGGCCCATCATGTTTTGTACATTAAGTTAATGGTTATGTTCATTAATTATACACCTCCAATTATTTCCTTTTCCATTTATTTCAATTTGAATTTATTGATGAAATAGTACTAAAGGAAACTTTAAAAGAAAATAATCCCACTAATCTATCAGAAAAACTATTTGTGCTATTTATTTTTCTGGATGTCTTTTACGATATCAATCACACTATATGTTACTTTTATATGACATTATGATGTAAAAGATGTGGAATAAATACTACAAATTATAGTATATATGTGCATGTTGCATAGTTTCTTTCACATAAGTATTGTATTTAAACATTTCCACGTTGTTTCTTTGCTTACTTTTTAAAACTCCAGACTATTCATCACAATAAAAACTCTCAGCACAAACCTCCTTTTGAACAAGAGGTAACAAGTTATTGACATGGAAGCCATTAAGTTGTGAGACTTTTGTATTTTATCAATTTTAACCAGATTAGATTATATTTTATACACCAGAAATGCTTAAGAAGGTACATAAATGATTGAAACTATCAACATAACTGTAATGCTTTTAGCAACAAAAATATAGACAAACATAAAACGTGTATATGAAAGTATCTGGCTTTGGATGATAATGATATATCAATGCAGGTTCATCGATATTTACCAAAGGTATCACCTCAGTGTGGATAAGGTGGGAGGTTGTGTGAGTGGGCACAGAAAGGATACGGGAGCTCTCTCTGTCCACTCAATTTTGCTGTGAATCTGCTCTAAAGAAATAAACTACCTTAAAAGATAAAAGTGTATTAATTAAAAATATATTCGGCAGCCTTCAAAAAGATTAAATTAAGCTACCAGGTTTCTGAGTTTAAGAAAAAACAATTTAGATCTATATCTCAAGAATAAGCACTAAATAAAAAAGTAGAGATTGAATAAAGATTATTTCTTTTATATTGGTTTGGCCTTTAACATAGCACAAAGTCTCCCATTTCTTGCTTTAAACTCTTCCTCAAAACTTGCTTCAAAATAATCTAAAATGGTTGAGGGGACTGGGAAAGAGGTGCAGGCGAACAAGTTTTGTATTTCGTTGTGAATTGTTACAGGTGAGCCATGGGTATAAGAACCAGGGTATAGGGTCCTTTCTCTACGTTTGTATGTTTGACATTTTCCGTAAAAAATATTATTGTAAAATGTCTCTCTCATGAACTATGTTTAAGAACTTATATTAGATTCTCCCTCCTCATAATAAAAAAAAAAACAAGACACCCAGATAAAATATATGAAACGATTGATTTCCAACAGCAGGCAGAGTTGGCGGAGTAATCCATGAGAGAAGGGAACTAAAGGAGTGCAGTGCACACAGAACAGGTTTGTATCTAGGGTCGCTTTCTGAATGACGATGCAGGGAGCACAGTGACATCTTAGGTTAGAAGGCAGATGTCTTCTAGGTGTATAAATACCTCCCAACTAAAGTGTATATATACACTTACTGAAAACACATCAAACATATTTAAAATGGATGCATTTTATTGTAGAAAACTTGTATTTTAATACATGATTTTTTAAAACCCTCCCTCAGATTCAGCCCTGCTTCTGCATTACACTTCTCTCTATTCGGACAAAGACAACCCTAGTCCAAGACAGAATTATTTCCCTCCTTTGCTGTTACAGAGTCTTCTTGGTGATCTCCCTGCTTCTATTTTTGACCTACCACAATTCATCTAGATACCAGTGAGCACGCTTTCAACACACTGTTCTTAAAACTGCACAGTATGACTCTTAACTGGTTCATAAAATTGAAACCAGAAGTTTTTAACACAATGGAATAAAAAATATATCAGTGTCTTCTGCATTTTCGTAAAATTTAAAGAGAGAGAACATATGTGCATGTATTGGGCTGCTATGTAAAATATTTCTAAGGGTCTAAACTAAAAAAGTATGGAGGTCTCTGCTTCGAGTATAAAAGAGACTGTCCTTAAAACTATTCAATGCCTTCCCACTAATTGCACTTCATATAAAATCCATGCTCCACGGCCCAGGCTCTAAGACCATCTTTATACTTAAGTTACAAGATGGGCCCTGTCTACTTCCTGACATCACCTAGCTTCACTCTTTCCTTCGTTCACTGGACTCCCGCCCCTCTGCCTGTCCTGTTTGCTGTTCCCCAAAGACAGTAGGCTACTTTCTGCGTTCCTGGCGCTTCACTTAATATCCCCATTGTCTAGAAGCTCTGCCCCAGATCTTTGAATGGCTGCTTTTCTTGTGGGTTTGGTCTCTGCTCAAATGTCACCATCTCAAAGACATCTTCATTAACTACTCTGTAAATTAGCCACCATCCCAACCCCAGCAGTGTCAATCAGAACATTTTGTATTATATCTTTGTAAAATTAGCTTTTTCATTAGTTAATCTGATGACTGTCACACTCTTCCCCACAAATGAACTAGAAGTTTTATTCAAAGATGTACCTTTATGTTTTCACCCCTGTAACTTAATACTTAAAACCTGTGGCACATAACAGGCCCTTCCCAATAAATTTTGTTTGCTTGTTTCTCTGTTCAGATACATTGTCAACATCACACACCAGGCAGGCCCCTATCACCATGGATAGCAATCAACAGGGCAATTAGAAACACTTCAAAAAACTCTAGGAATTATTTTTCATCAAATATTCTCAAATGGATTAGTATTTAATATCTTACATATTTTCCATTGAAGGTTATTTTACAAACTTATTATAAAGATATGGGTTGCCTATAAATGGATCCTAATCAACAAAACAAACAAGCAAGAAAAATATAACCAGAGACATTGAAATAAAGAACAAACTGACAGTAACCAGAGGGGAGGGAGATAATAGGAGAAAGAAGGTAAAGGGTCGTCAAGGAACATGTATAAAGGACCCATGGACAAAGCCAAAGCGGGGAAGGATTGAGGGTGGGAGGTGGGAGTGGGTAGAAGGGGGCAAAGTGGTAGCAGGAAAATGGAGACAAGATATCTGACATTTGTTCTTCTCTTACCAGAGCTCCTAAATTGGCAGCTTACAGGCTGAATCTGGCTGAAAGATATGTTTTGTTTGACCTGCATAAAATTTTGAATTTGAAGTCAAAATTGATGAGTTTTTTTTTTATACTTTTTTTTAAGATTTTTTTATTTATTATTTTTAGACAGAGGGTAAGGGAGGGAGAAAGAGAGGGAGAGAAACAGCAATGTATGGTTGCCTCTCACATGGCCCTCACTGGGGACCTGGCCTGCAACCCAGGCATGTGCCCTGACTGGGAATCGAACCGGGACTCTTTGGTTCCTAGCCCGCGCTCAATCCCCTGAGCTACACCAGCCAGGGCAATGAGTTGTTAAATCTCACATAAAAATCTGGATTTCTAGCTGCTTTTTCCAAGTCAAATGGTTATGCACTATTTTCCCTTGACTTTTGCAAGAGTCACACAACTAACCACGGTGGAGCCCAAACT
>PVJI01008933.1:0-68240 GCA_004026765.1 Micronycteris hirsuta
TTGGTTCCCTGTAAATCTTCCTCCATTATCCTTATCGTATTCTTCATCTGTTCAACTATTTGCGTCCACCTATTTTCCAGTTTTGTTAACAATTTGATTACAAGCATTTTAAATTGCGCATCTGATAGGTTGACTATGTTGTCATCCATTAGTTGTAATTTGTTGTGGTCCTTCTTTTTGGCCATTTTCAATCTTTTTAACTCGGTGCACTTGTCAGCTGGCAGATGCCTGCGACCTGGGTCTCTTTTTGGATGATGTTGCCTCTGGGGGCGGGGTCTGGGAGGAAGCAATGGCGGCCTCCGATCACCGCGGGCTCCCGTCACTCCTCCGCTCCCCAGTTCCCCACTGCCTTTTCTGCCAGACTCGGTTCTGCTGGCTCAGCCCTGGCCTCTCTCCGGCAGTGTCGCTGGCTTGCGGGATTCACCCGTTGTTTGGAGCCACGCCCTGTTCAGGCACTGGCAGCCTGAGTAGCGGCGTAAGTAAGTCGCGGCGTGAGTGAGACCCTCCGTGCGCGCTGCTTCCTCCGCCCGTTTCTGCCCCGCTCACCGGCCTGGGTGTTCGTCTTCTCCTACCTCCTGGGTGTCAGACTTCCCTTCAGTTCAATTCTGTCCGTTCTGGTTGTTTAAATTTTTGCTACTGCATTAATTGTATGGACATTCTGGATGTGCGGGCAGCGAGTGCGACCACCTACGCTGCCATCTTGGTGGAAGTCAGGAGTCCCTTATTCTGACATAATACTTTATACTTTCCAAAGCACTGTGACATTAGATTCTCAAATGTTTTAAAAATATATATAGTTGTTAAACATTGTTCTCACACTCACAGCCGAAAACACTTCCACACATGTAACATTTAAATGTCTCCAAATTCTTAAGTTTTTATCATTTTCCTTTTGCTTTTTTCATTTTCCTCTCATCCATGGGGTTTTTGACCCTTTGGATTGCTGTTAACTTATGAATTATACAATATCTAGTGCTTAAACAGATGTAAATACTTTAACAATTTATATGCATGTGAAGCAAGGTAAACACAAATGCAGAAAAGTGCCAGCCCCCCTAAACCTAAACAAACCCCCTAAACAAAAAGTTGAAAAGAACTGGGCAGGACTGCAGTACCTACCTCTCGGAAGGTATTTGTCTTTGAACAGAGAGGTTGCCCCTGACTTAGTAGAGAAGGCAAGGAAGCAAGAGTAGCTGAGTTAAAAACACAGCTGAATTTTCTTAAAGGAATAAAAAGATGAAAGAGGAGAGTAGAACACTAAAGGCATATCCCACTGCTGAAAGAAAAAAAATGTGACAGAAGAAAATATTTAGGTTGCCTTTGAAATGGCTATTCAAAGCATAGGATTAAAAAGCAAAGTGAAGGCTAGGTTTTTGAAAGGAATGATGGTGGTGTTTTGTGTCTCATTGAGTTCTTAGTGGAACAGGCTTCTAGATCCGTGTACAACAGCTTTAAATTAGCAGCCCATTGAAGGTGATTTTCAAGCAGAAAATAATATGAAGATGAGGAGGCAGATGTCATTGCCTTACACAATGCCACAGCCTTGAGCACAGGACTCAAAGCGTCTGTTCTGAAGGCTAACTCACTTGACACAGCTTGCTCTCACTTCAACACTGAGGTGCTGCAGACGCTGGCCTCAAAGAGGAAATAGCAAGGAAGAGGTTTTACACATACTGAGTACAATAGAAAGCATCTCTACTAGAAAAATGGTGATTGAGGCTGAAATCATTGCACATTCTTAAATTTTGCAAGAGACACAAATATCTCAAATGTTATTCTCTGCGAGGGGAGGCCCATGCCCAGTGTGTGGTGACCATAGGGTTATAATCAACATCTTGTGAGTAACATCTTAATGAGAGGTAATACTTGAGTGTAGGGTGAGGTTTGAGTGTAGGGTGAAGTGTAGCAATCTAAAAACTATAACAGATGACTTGGCATCCTTATTTTGTTGAAACCAAGAGGCTCAACCTCTCTGCTCCCCTTCCTTAGACACCCCTGAAGGTCTGTTCTGGTCTTGGTCAACAGTAGCATTTGGTTAGATTGGTTTTGGGGATATCATTTAGAAACTTTGGAAGGGGCTGGGATTGACTTGTATACTATTTAATATGCGAATATTATTTGGACTTACAAACATTTGAGATTGACTAAATTCAACTTTAGAAGTTCTTACAGAAGTATACATTCTAGTGGAAGACAGCTCAAGGCTGCAATTGCTGATGAAATTTCAACCACACCAAGACCCTTCTGGATAAGATCAAACAAAAAAAAAGTTTGGGCTTTAAAAGTCTTTGGCCTTTGGGCACTGCACCGCCGCTCACAACCAGAGAGTTTAAATAACGAACTCAATAGTGAAAAATAAACAACCAGAACGGACAGAATCGAACTGAAGGGAAGTCCCGACACCCAGGAAGTTGGGGAGGACGTACATCCAGGCCGGTAAGCGGGGCAGAACCGAGCAGAGGAGCGGAGTGAGAGGCAGTTTGCCCGGAGGAACTCACCCCGGGAGCGCCTAAACAAAACACTACCCTGAGCAACGGGTGAACCTCGCAGGCTGGCGGCGTAACTGGAGAGGCCAGTGGGAACCAGCAGGGCCGAGACTGGCGGAAAAGGTGGTGGGGAACTGGGGAGCAGAGGGTGATAGGGAGTGGCGGTGAACAGCAGACGCCATAGCTCCCTCACAGGCCCCGCCCCCAGAGGAAACGTCACAGAAAAAAAGACCCAGGTTGCCAGGCACCGACAAACACCTAAGACTCCGACAGGGGCGCCTAGATAAAAAAGAATGAAAATGGCCAAAACGAAAGATCAGAATAAATTACAACTAATGAACGAAAAGGTAGACAAATTAACAGATGCTCAGTTTAAAACACTGGTAATCAGGATGCTCACAAAACTGGAAGAAATAGTTGAACACATGAACAATACGATAAAGATAATGGAGGAAGATTTACAGGGAACCAATAGGGAAAAAAAAGGAAGCTGGGACTCAAACCAATGGGGTGGACCAGAAGGAAGAAACAAGAATTCAAAAAAATGAGGAGGGACTCAGGAACCTCAAAGACATTTGTAAACAAGCCAACATCCAGATCATAGGGCTGCCAGAAGGACAAGAGGAACACCAAGAAATTGAACGTATTTTTCAACAGATAATGAACGAGAACTTCCCAAATCTGGCAAAGGAAATAGGCTTCCTGGAAATCCAAGAAGCTCAGAGAACCCCAAAGAAGCGGGACCCAAAGAGGAATACACCAAGGCACATCATAATAATATTACCCAAAGTCAAGAATAAGGAAAGAATCTTACAAGCAGCAAGAGAAAAGGAGACAGTTACCTACAAAGGAATTCCCATTAGACTGTCAGCGGATTTCTCAAAGGAGACCTTCCAAGCAAGAAGGGGCTGGAGAGAAATATTTCAAATCATGAAAAGCAAGGGACTACAACCAAGAATAATCTATCCAGCAAAACTGTCATTTAGAATGGAAGGGCAGACAAAGTGCTTCTCAGATAAGGTCAAGTTCAAGGAGTACATCATCACGCAACCTTTACTATATGAAATGTTAAGGGGTTTTATATAAGGACTCATGAGAGAAGGCACCGAGGCCAGATCAGCTACCGGGAAACTCAGATCAGCCACAGCCAAGACGCTTGTGAGTTAAGCAAGCAAAATACAACCAGAGAAACAAATTATAACCAGAGACATTGAAATTGAGAACATTCTGGCAGTAACCAGAGGGGAAGGGGAAGGGGAGAAGGGGGACAAGGGTTTCAGGAACTGCTATAAAGGACACATGGACAAAACCAAGGGGGAGGGTAGAAGCAAGGGAGGGAGGTGGGTTTGCCTGGGGTTGGGGGTGGGGGTAAATGTGGACAACTGTAAGTGAACAACAATAAAATAATTAAAAAAAAATAAAAGTCTTTGGCCTTTGGAATTGCTATGGACTTTAATTTATAAGAAATGAAGAATGTTATTTTTGAAATTTACATTTCTTTCTGTAGTTTTGATAATGACCTTTTGTTTGTTGATACGGCTAATATTAGAGGGTCTTTATATTGCCTTTTGATTACTTAGGACATTGGGAAGCTTTATTGAATAGCGTGTGCATAATTTGGGATAGGGATTTAGCTTAGGTGACAGCATAGTTGTGGCTTTAATTTAATTTAATTAATAGTCAGCTATGGCTGTAATAATGTTGTGTAACAAACTATTCCAAAACTCAGTGACTTATAAAAATAAGGATTTATTTTTCTCATTCAGATCATCTGTGGCATTTCTACATTAGGCTGCTGGTTGTTAGGTTAGGCTCCAGGTTGGGTTTAAGTTTGTTCCATGTTCCCTCACAGTCTTTCTAAATGAAGCAGCTGCCATGGTCTTCTCACGACTATGAGAAAAGAGAGCAAAACCAGCTCTTAAGGCATTGGTTCATAACTAGGCAATGTCATTCCATCCTCATTCCTTTGGCCAAACCCAACATCACTGGAGTGAGGAAATGCGCTCTGCCTACTCTGGAGCACTGCAAGGTCTTATTAGAAGAGACTATGGAGAGCTGAGAACAGTGATCTAATTTACCACAAGTAGTATATTCTTGTTTTGTTGTATTTGTCATTTTACCTTTTACCTATTCAGAAGTGCAGTCGGAAGTGTACCCAGCTTCCTTTGAAAATCGTCCATGGTTCCCACACGCTCAGGCCCATTAACTGTTTGCATTAGAACTAACCCCCAAATAACTGAATGAGAATCTTCTTGGATGGACTTCAGGGCTTCGTGTTTTTCAAGATCATGGAAGATGATTTCAGTGCACTCTTAGATTCTAGGAACCAGTCCACTTAACTTAGGAACTCATTTCCTATTTAATAATGGGGATTACTCTATTTAGTATCTACTTGCTAATTATTACCTGAATTAAAAACATTCTTTTTCTTTTGTGTTTGCAATTCACTCAAGCCGCATTAGACTTCTCACAATTCACTCAGCCCATCTTACAATATTCTGCCTTGTCCAGAAAACTGTTCACCCAAGTGTTCCTACCTAAATTCTGCTCCAACCCAAAGCCTGTGTATTCTAAGGTTTATTTCAAAGGCTGCCTTTTCAATGTATGTTTTCTTACTTTCTGTTTCTGTATGAACCATCAGGCCCCATCTTTTCTTAAAGGTAATTGTATATAGATCTCCACCTCCAGATTAAAAGCATCTTGGTGGCAAGAATATGCCCCATTTATTTTTGTCTTTTTGTTTTCAAAACTTGCCTATAGTTCCCTTTGAGTGCCATCCCCACCTGTAACATTTTCGCCATATCACCTCCCCCTCCACCCTCTCTCCCCTCCATCTTGTTGATGTTGGGACTCTGTAGGTGGTGTCTTCAGGTTTGTGAATCTTCCTTCTTCTGTTACCACTCTGTCTATGCAAACCTCTCATTGCTCTTTGATTTCCACTATAACAGCTCCAGTTTTGCCCTTTGCATCTCTTCTGGTCCTTCACTTCACTAAGGACGTAGCAGGAGGGGAATAGGTGTTTCTCCTTGAAGCCTCTGGCTGCAGTCTTCCCTTGAGAGCTTTCTCCTTTTTATTTTGAAAAACATGTCATGAGAATCTCTACCCCTTGAAGGAGAGAGGGGGCTTCCCATTCCAGTTTGATCACTGGCTTTAATCATGTTTAAAAATGTCCTCCTAATCCAGATGGAGAATTTTAACATTGTGTATACATTAGTGCCAAGTTTCCCAGCTCTTGAGCTGTTAATTCTTGCTAAGTGTGACCTGACTCCCCCTTCTCTTTCACTTTACTACTTTCTTGTACATAAATCTTAGTGATTTTAAAGAGCCACATTCTTCTTTGTAAGTGCATTGAGGATTGTTAGGAATGTGTCTCTGATTCTATAGTGTTAGCAGAGGATTCTAAATATTTGGCTTTCCAGGTCACTTTTGGATCACTCCTAGCCTTGTCACTTTGCACTTGAGATGTAGTTATAATCTCTTCCCTACATCACAATTCTTGATGTCAGTAGGGAAAGTATCCTTTCATTAAGTATGTTTTATTTCCCTTCCTATTCTGCAGAAAAAATTTGGGGAATGGGAACAAAGGCTTTTCCAACATTTTGGTCCTATGAACAAGACAATGATAATGTAACACAACTATAATCTTGCTTTTTAAATGATTTTTTGGTCTCCTGTAACCCCTACGAAATTTTTTCAGTGAAGGAAATGTTCCCCTGCCCCAGACTCATTATGCATATGACTTTGCTGATCCCCCTTATGTATTAGAACATTCCCAGGTTGCTTAAGTTGCAAACAAGACTTGAACACAGAAATTAGGATGTCAACTCTAAGATGTTACATAAGGAAGATTTTATGTCAGATTCTCTCCTTTCGTTCATTTGGGGCTTGCCACAGGCTGGTCACTGGCAGGGAAACAGAAGTATGGATGGCTTCTTTTCTGTGTTCTTTCTCTTCCCCAGCTTGATAGCTACTTGCTGACTCCTCCTAAGTTCAGAGTGGTGAGAGAGAAGATTGGGAAGGGGAGAGGAAGGTTTTGACTTGAACTTGTACAGTCTTAAACTGGTTTCTCACTCATTGCTATGGCAGCTCCTTAAAGCTGATTCTTCTTCTCTAGGGTGACATTGAAGTTCACTTCAGAGATTGTCACCCTGGGGACCTTGCTCCATAGTTCTTTGGACTGGAGAGTATCTATTTCCTGCTCTACTGGTTGGTCCCTCTGTGGTCCCTGGAAATCTAGCATCTACTTCCAGCCTTCTATGGGGGTCCCTCTGCCCCTTTAGATAGCCTATTGAACAAGACCCAAGGCACACTAAAGCTGGTGTTCTCTCAGGTGTGTCCCATCTGGTAATGCCAGCCAATCCAGACAGCTTCCCATGTCACAGCGGGCTGCTGAGCTCTCTTAGGCACACACTTGCATCAACCTTCTACTTCCAGCTACAGGGAGCACATTCTAGCCGATAGCTGCTTATGGGTCAGTCAGTTCAATTGTGTGATAAAATTGTTCTTCCTTTGTGGGTTGTCTGGGGGAAGACCCAAATGGGGTTCTGTTAAGAAAGAGGCAGGTGTAAACAGCCAGAGTTCACAAGATCCAAGCACCCACTATTCTGCTTTAATTGTTGCTCATGACAGTTTTCTTGCTCCCCCAGGTTGTGATGAAGCGTGTCCTTGCTTCCATACCATTGGTCTGCAAGAAGACAGTGCCTTGTCCTGTCTCCTGAGCTTCCCCCTGCCCTCCAGAGCCCCCTTGTGGTCCAGCCAGTTTAGCCACAGTGGGCATGTCCCATTCACAGTCAGGCTCATTTGATTTCTCAGCCCTACCATCTGAAATGGTAGAGATGGAAAAATAGATTCAAATATGTTCAGTGACATGTTTTCTGTCTGAGAAAAAGTATTGACTCATAGTTCTGAGCTCTTTACACCCAACTCCTGCGGTGTTAAAAAAACCCCATGCTTAGTGCGATCCACAGAATTTCTGATCTGATTGACCCTGAGTGAAGTTTTACTAGATTCTAAAGCTCCCTAGCTGTTTCTGTGCAGCGAGTTTGAAAACCACTGGGAGAGAGAAGGATGTTGTAGTTAGGGAAGGTTTTCTGAAATGGACACCCAGATAAAGCAGAGACAGGACCAAAGGCAGACTTCCGGGATGACAGAGGAGCTGTTTCATGTTTAACCACTGGCTTTCTGAGAACAACAGCACTGAACTGTAGGGGCTGTGGAGTCCCATGATGTAAATGCTCCCACTACGGTTAATTTCAAAACACCGATGCGGCAGTGCTGAACAGAGTTGGGAACCGATGCGAACACTTGCTTTGTGCGAGCCTGTAAGCGCTGACTCCTGCAAGCCACTCTCGAAACGGGCAGAGCAGGCTGGGCAGAGGCCACGCTGGTGTTCCGTAGGGTGGTTCAGTGCTTCTTTAGCTCAATTTCTCCCCTTGGGACCTTGCTTTGAGCATTTCCTTTATATAACCAACACATCCATTGAGGTAGTCCCTTCACCCTACAAACTTCTAGAAATGAACAGACAAGAAAATGAACTGGTCTTTTCCCAAAGGTAGCTTCTGTGTCCTCTCCAGAGTTTTAGAGATGCCTTTAGATTTCAAAGTGATATGCCTTGTTTTTTTTTCTTTTCCTTTTTGGTTCCGTCACATCCTGCCCATGTTATCCCTTACCTACCAAAATCTAGTCTTGCTGTTCATCGCTGCTCCCCCAGTTCCTACAGCCCTTGACACTTGAGTGATGACTGTATTAATTCTCCTTGAGGCACTCCATGGTGTTAAAAACAAACAAACAACAACAACAATGAAAACAAGTGGTCCAGTGGAGATGAAACTTGCAGCCTTCCTCAAAAAATACCCTCAGGTAAGAAATAAACAAAAACCTTTTATTTCCTCCTCTGAATAAAACTGCTCTTCTTTTTGACCCTGGTCAGTGTGGCTCAGTTGGTTGGAGTTCTGTCTCATAGATTGAAAGGTTGTGGATTTGATTCTTGGTCAGGGCGCATAACCCAGGTTGCGGGTTCAATCCCCAGTTAGGCCGGGGTGTGTACAAGAAGGCAAGCAACCAATTGATGTTTCTCTCTTACATCGATGTTTCTCCCTTTCTCTCTGTCGCCCTTCCCCTCTCTCTAAAAGCAATGTAAGAATGTCCTCAGGTGAGGATTAAAAACAATTAAAAAAACCCTGCTCTTCTTTTTGGACTTCTTGAGATACTGTTAAATGAGCACACTCAAAGAGAAATGGGAGTCATGTACAGGACAAGACATAATCAGAAGCACAGGGAATTAGAGTGAGTGGTTTTTCATTTGCATAAGACCGACATTTTTGCTGTCAGGAAATTATCCTTTTTTTTCCTTGAAAGCAGACAGAATGTCAAACACAAGTTGTAATTGGGCTATGTGAGTTACATACAGATTAATCCATTATTAGTCTAAATGAGAATCTTGATTCAGCGAGATGGTATTTATCATCCAATTGCTTTGCTCACATAATCCAAGTGACTTTGTAACTTTAATTGTATTGCATGTTCTAGAAATATTGCTCATGATTACACCCTGTTTGAAATAATTAGGTGGTAATTAGCATTACAAGTTTCTTTTAAAAATACCATCATTAGAGAGATTGCTAAATGAATTACCTGGCACTGGGGACTAGATTTTCTTGGCATAAGTACCTTTCTCTACAGAAGGGGCAGTGATGTTCAAAGGCATTCTTAGAGAGAGCCTGTATTAGTTTGAAATCAGTGCTATGACAGATCACCACAAATTCTGTGGCTTGAAAGAAAACAAATTTGTTATCTCACAGTGACTGTAGACAGAAGTCTGGCAGACTTCACTGGGTCTCCAGTTACAGACCCAACGGGGCCAAAATCAGGGTGTCGGCAGGGCTTCATTCCCTTCTGGAGGTGCTAAGAGATAATCTGTTTCTTTGCTCTTTCAGGCTGTTGGCAGAATTCGGTTCCTTACTGTTGTAGGACTGAGCTCCCTGTTTCTTCCCTGGCTGTCAGCTGAGGTTCACTGCCACCTGCATATCTTGGTTCGTGCCCCCTCCATCTTCAAGCTACTGATGGCAGATGGAGTCCTTCTCATGCTTCCAGCATCTGCTGCCTTTTCTTCTGTTGCATCTCTTTGACCTCAGCTGAGAGAAATTCTCCTCTTTTATGGGCTCTTGTGATTAGACTGGGCCCAGGTGGATAATCCAGATCAATCTGTCTATTCAATTTCTTTAATCATAGCCACATCTGCAATGTTTCTTTTGCCCTATGAGGTAGCGTGTGCTCAGGTTCCAGGGATTATGGTCCAGGGATGAGGGCGTGGACATGGTGGTGTGCGTGGGACCTTATCAGCATCCTACGGAGCCTGGGCCACCTATGAGTTTCCTTAGGCACATTGTTTCTTCCCAGAAATGGTAGCAGTGTAGCAGTAATTTCTCTTTCTTTTAGGGTACTGACTGACTCCATCAGATAAAGACCAACAACTGAATAACGTTTTGCTGTTTGGGGTGTATCAAGATGCTATCATAGGCAAAGAAAAGTGAATTTTAGTAACAGGTTGGTATTTTTGGAGGAGGTATCTCATAATGAGCTGTTGATTTTTAAAATATTAGCTTGTATAAGCGAGTGAACACTTATTTATTGAAGAGATGTTGGCTTCATTGTGAATTGTTGATCTCTCACCAGTCCAATGTGAAAACAGGATGATGTCTTTCTCATTCATTATTGTATCCACAGAGCCAGGAAGGGGGCCTAGCATGGAGTTGCTCAATAGCTACTTCATACAGAGGTTTTTACTGAATGAAGTACTTGCCTTAGCAACTATATGACAGTACCCGGCAGGGCCCGAGAGTTAAGCAGTGAAATGGGTGACATGGTCCCTGCCTGTCTGCTCGCAAACAGACACTGAACAAGTAATTATATAACTGATTAATTATAATGGGGGCGAAACAGAAAATCTTAAAAGTGGCACACATGTACTTCAATTATTTTATTATGACTTAAAGTATACAATTGTCCACCAATACTCTGATGTAGGCTCCAGACATTTTCTTTGAATAGGATTGACTGAATGAACTTTCATCTTCTTTCTTACATAAATCATACCCAAAAGGCATCCTCTGTGGTTTCAGTTTTTGCGTCCCTTCACTGGAGTCAGGACTCAAGATCAGGGTCGGCAAACCACGGCCTGAGCCAAACCACGCTTACAGTCTGTTTTCATCCGGCCCCAAGCTGCGAATGGTTAGCACGTTTCTCAGTGGTTGAATTGCAAAGATGAATACTGTTTTGTGACATGTAATAAGGATACAAAATTCACATTTCAGTGATTGCAGGTGCGCTGTAATTGGGCACAGCCATCCTTGGTCATGTAGCTGTTGTCCATGGCCGCTTTCACGCTGCGCCGACGGAGCCTGGTGGTTGTGTGGCAGATCCTGTGACCCGCAAAGCCTGAAGTATTTACTGTCTGACTCGTAAGAGAGAAAGTTCTCTGACTACCCTCGAGATACTTGAGAAGGAAATTGAGCCTCGTAGATTCCTCCCCAATCATTTTCTCAGCTGTGTGTGTATACGAGGAGGAGCGGCCATGGTGTGGGGGGTCAGGTGGCTACCTTCTAGTATACTACAGCTTCCTTAACAACAATTTTTTTGTGACCCCACTTTATCAAGTCTTTTAAAACATTTCATTTTTTTTTTACAGGAACTGCTCTCTTATTTAAGTATTTAAGTCACATTTCATCCGTTTACACGATAAATCACAAAGTGGTGCTAACAGGTGCAAACGGCCATCAGTCAGTTTGGAGGTACTGAGGGATATCAAATCACCATGATGCGCACTTTAAATACTGCGCATCTTTATATGTCAGTTATACCTCAGTAAAACTGAAATAGGGAAATTAACTCTTAGGAGAGCAAAATTCAGTGTGCGGACGAACGTAGCTGACTCTGGTGAGTACTGCCCTCTGTTGGTGGGCAGCAGGGTGCACTGCCCTGGGGAAGAGCCCCGCCCCTTCAGTCACCGGCAGGGCGAGGTCATCATCCCACATTTTACAGAGGAGGGAGCGGTCTGGTGAATATAACAAGTGGGCCAAGGGGAGGTTGCTAATGAGGGCTTCTGCTGCGTGTAAGATTTGATCCAAATTAAATTTGCATATGATGTTTAGAACCATGAGTTTGTAGATGTCATGTAGGCATCCTTCATGCAAGGTGACTTGCATCTGGAAGTTTGAACTTTTGGCATTATTAGTGTGGGGAACTATTTCATGTTGTACCTCAACTCTCTCATTTAAGAGCTTTTATTGCCAGAGTTCTCAGAACTCTGATTTGACTTTCACGGAAACTCTGTCTTCCAACCAACATCAAAGGGAAACTCCTTACACTACTCTGTTTAGGATTCAGTCAGTAACGACAGTTGTTCTGGGTGCTTTTGTCAGAGAACATTCCTCCTGTTATCTCTTAGCTGAGCAGAGTATAAATAAAATCTTCTTAAAAACTTTTAATATGCTTAGTCATCTACCTTTGTTCCCTTAAACCAATATTCATTCTCCCAAATATTAATTTTAACTTATTACAATGAGAACAATCATTGCAAAGTGTAACAAAGAATTAAAACATCTCAGCCAAACGAAGATGTTAGAAATAGCATCGATGTGGATTTGGTATCACTTCCAGTTTCGAAACCTCGTCTCTTCATATTTCAACAGGTCCTTTAGCATGATCGTCGTCACCCCAATGGACAACTGGCCATTTTCATGTTACAAGGCTCTAGGCTTCCGGAGGCAAAGGCAACCTCTCTCCATCTTTTCTAATTTGCTCCAGCTGATGCGATATGAAAAAAGTAAGCATTAAGGCAGGATCTCTTCTGTGTTTTCAGTTTCCCTCTCTGGAGCCAAGTTAAAATGGAATACAGTCATTAAGAGGTTATCTAGTGTAACAAGCTTGCGCCAAAGGCAGAGCAGGAGGCTCTGTTCCTCTGTGAGTTGTTTATGAAGTAGCTCATGGCTGACAATCAGTGAACTAAATCCTTCGACAAGGAGAGATTTACAAGGACTTGTCACGGAGACGAAGTGTTTCTACAGCGTGGAGCAGAGCTGGGACCAGGGATTAGCAGCCCGGCACATAAATACAGCTCGCAGCTTCGGGACGCCACAGCTGGGAGCTCTCAATAGCCACTCTGTGTAAATGTGTCTATGGAATGAGTTCTAAATACTCACTGTGTGCTTATGCAGGATTCATATTTCTTCTGGGATCTGTGGACAAGTTATCAAGGTGTCCTCCAGACATATACTGCAACCATGGGGCTCATTTTCTTGATATCTTGGGAAGCTACAGTGCTTAAGCCACTCCTCTGTCACGAAGGAAGGAGCTACCCACTTTGAGTTTTTGCTCCAAACTTGCTTCTGGCTCTCATCTGTGTGTTGTTCTTCGTGGTACTTGCTTCTGGCTCTCATCTGTGTGTTGTCCTTTGTGGTAGGTGCCTCTTGGCAAGTTTGCCGTTAGAGATGAGGAGGGGTGATAACGGTACTTGCATGCAGTGAGCTCATGTACATTTGCTGCGGCCTGAATGTTTCTGTCCCCCTGAAATTCATGTGTGGAGATGCCAATACCCAATGTAATGGTATTAGGGGGTGGCCTTTGGAAGGCGCTTAGGTCATGAGAGTGGAACCTTCATGAATGGGATTAGTGTTCTTATAAAAGAGACTGCACAGAGCTCCCTGGCCCCTTCTGCCATAGGAGGACACAGCAAGAAGTCTGCAGCCAGGAAGAGGGATTTTATCTGACCATGGCACCGTGGTCTTGAGCCTCCAGCCTCCAGAACTGTGAGCAATACATTTCCAGTGTTTATAAATTACCTGGTCTGTGATATCTAGTTCTAGCAGCCCAAATGGACTAAGACAACATTTGATTACACAGTTTTGCTCTGAAGTGATGCATAGTATGATTTTGTTAGCTCCCAGTGAAAGAATAGATGATCAGAGACCACTTGTGCCAGGGGTGTAAATGTCTAGAATAATATACCTTGAAAGGATGTTAAAGATTGTCCAGGTCATCTCTGTCATTTTTTAGATGAGAAAACTAAGGCCACAGACACATGGGGAATACATTTAACTTTCTGTGCCTCTTTGTCCTCATCTGCAAATGGAGACCATAAGGGCTCTGATTCATGGGACTGGCTTGTTTACTGAATTAGAAATATGTGTGAACCACTTGGACCAATACCTGGGGAGTAGTAAACACTCAGGACAGGTCAGCAGGGGCACTGTTACAACCACCGTCTCGACTCCTATCAGCACCGCTCCTGCTGCTAGTACTATCACTTGACTGACTTCCCTCAGCCCAACGTGGTCGGCGAGCAAACAACAAAAAAACCCTTAAAATAAAGAGAAGAAATATATTCAAGCGTTTGCATCTGAACGATATGTACGAGTATGGGGTGTGTGTGTGTGTATAGGTGCACTATGTGGGTGTTTAAATCTAGTGTGTGTATGTGACTTGTGTAAAACTATCAGATGAGATCATCTAATTTGTCCCTGAACAATGAGGAACTGCTCACAGCTCGTCTCTCTCGCATTGCTGATTGGTATCAATAATCTATTTGAATTTGCATGGGGGGGTGAGAACCCGAGTCCCCGAGGGTCTGGCCGTGTAGTCCAGAGCGACTTTTACCTGTTCTGTAGGTCTGGGAAGCTTTCTATTTTGTCTTAACTAATGCAACGTTTACCTTCCACTCAGTAGCTTACCTGTTTGTTGTAATAAAAAAAAAATTCCTGCCCAAATTGTCCAGACAAAACGGAGCTTCTGGAAGGTGTTTATCCTGTGACCCCTGTTGTCCATTGAACACATCAGGACGGATGCTCACGGGTAGTCATACCTCAGTTTAAAAAGTACAGAGTTAGGCTGTGGGGAAAAACATTTTGTTTCTTCTATGTCAGGTTGTTTCACAAAGTTAATTTGTTTAAATTGATTCATTTTGTTAAATTGATTTATCTTTAAACAATTTTTTTTTGCCTAGGTGTTAGATGAAACCACGAATGTGCAATCAGTAGTAAGAGGCTAATTATTACTTTGTTGTATGCATGAGCTACAAAACAGACTGCTTTCTATTATAATGTATAGAAGGTTGTTAGCATACAATGCATTTTTGTTGAAATAGCCTTAAATTTGTTTTTGGAACTAAGAAAAGTATAAATAAATAAAAACACAGAAATGCATTAAATAATAGAACAATTACAATAATGACCTAGGACTAAGGTATATATGACTGAATTAATAATCTAACAACTTTAGTCAAATTGATGATCTACCTTCTTTTTTTTGCCA
The DNA here is from genome assembly GCA_004026765.1 of Micronycteris hirsuta. Taxonomy (NCBI): domain Eukaryota; kingdom Metazoa; phylum Chordata; class Mammalia; order Chiroptera; family Phyllostomidae; genus Micronycteris; species Micronycteris hirsuta. The sequence goes on from PVJI01008933.1 coordinate 14,793, forward strand.
CATTCCCTTTTCTTTCTCTGTCATTAACATTATCTAGGAAGGCAGTTAACGACTTTCTATTCCTATAGAGCTCCCAAATTTGCGTAATCAGCTTTCACCTGTCTCCTGAGCCCCAGAGTAGCCTATTTCACTTAAATGTCTCGAGTATTTTGAACTCAACATAGCCAAGCAGAGCTCCATTCCCCAGTTTAGTGATACCACCACAAACTACCCAGCTACCCCAACCCCAAAGCAGATATTATTTTTGATTGTTTTCCCCTCATCCTTCCTCATCTCCAAATCATCAGCAATTCTCGTAGCTTTCTCTATAAAACCTGGACAGAATCTGCCCACATCTCTCCATCTTCCCTGCTACCACTGTGGTCTGGGAGACCCTTACTTCTTCCCTGGGCTGTAGCCTGGCTTGCACTTTTGACATCTCATCCTCCTCCTTCCACCAGCAGCCAAAGAATGGCTTTAAGAGTGCAGTCGGATGTCGCATATCCTTGCTCAAAGCCCTCATTTGGAGCCCTTTGCTCTTGGGGATACCACACAGGCCCTTTCCCCAGCCACGCTGCCCTCTCTTCCTTCTCCCTGTCCCCCCAATCCTCTTTACTGTGCTTCAGCTGCCAAGACTTTATTTGTCTTCCTGGGAATCTGGTTTCTGGCCTGGGGGCTTTGCACTTGCTGCCTGCTTTGCCCAAACTAGATGCTTCTGGATTTTTTCCCTGGCCTGGTCCTTTCTTTCCATCACCCTGGTTGCAGCTCAAATATCACTTCCTCAGGGAGACCTTTTGTGACCGATCTATTTAAAGGAGCCCCTTTCCCTAAGCCACCCTCAAAGCATTTCCCCATTTTAGTTTTATTCTCTTCTTAGTATTTTCCACCTTCTAAAAGTGTCCATGTTCATTTATTTCCAGGCTCCAGTGTGAGTTCTATCAGTGTAGGGACCTGCTCTTTGTTACTGGGTATTGTATCGCGGGCTCGGTAGATACAAGTGTTTGTTCCGTGCCTAGACAACCCTCTACTGACCTTATGTGATTCTCATAAAAACCCTCCGAAGTAGACGCTGTAATTGCTTCTTTCTAGGGAGTGGTGTCTTAATTATCGGTGGGTTTTTAGGGCGTTTTAACGATCCATAATATATGTCTGGTGCATGATTCTCTCATTTTATAGATAAGGAAGCCTCCCAGTTTTTAGAAGCCAAGTGACTTCCCAATGTTATGAAGTATGTAAATGGCACATCTGGGGCTCGAACCTATGTCTTTAGTCCCTTGGCCCCTAGTTAGTTGCTATTTTCATTCTAACCGGTTGCTTCCCTAATGGAAGTTTCCTTAGTAAGAGAGAGACTCTGTAAGAGAAACTTGGGCAGTGCAACTTCTGAGATGGTGCCTGCCCATCCCACAGTAACTGAAGGAAAAGAGAATAGTTAGCTAGGTGCTCAGATGCTCGTCTTTTTAAACATGTAATCAACTTATTTTTCAATGAACTCTTTGATTTCCTTATTGTTCAGATGGTTCTACTGTGGGCTTCATTTATGTTTCAGTGGAAAATATTCACATAATAAGTCTGGAAAAGTCATTTCAAAACATTTCCTATTATCTTTACCTCGTATTCTTTTCTTCGTTTCTCTCTCTCCACCCAGTCAAACCCTATTTATCCTTCACTTAGTAAATAGCAAACTTTTCTGAGTGCAAGACTTTGTCTTAGAAGTGATATTTAATAAAGATTATCCAGCCACTCTTGTTTGAACTCAAATTCAGGCTCTGTTGCTTGCTAAACTCGAGACCCTGAAATGATCTTTGTCTTAGCTTTCTTACCTGTTAAATGGATGTAATAATAGCACGGACTCCCGAGCATTGTTAGAAGAATCAAAGAATGTTTTGCATAATAAACCCCTAGCTCAGTATGTAGCATATTGTCAGTATTCAAAACAGTTAGCTAGTGTTATTTTTTATCTTTGCACTTCTAGTACCTAAGTACAAAACCTAGCATATAGTAGACATCTAAAAATATTGGTTAAATGAATCCAGGGGCCATATCATCCTCTGGATCTTTGACAAATTTTAAATAGGGTTATTCTTCTCATCAATTTCCTTAAAGTAGAAAAAGAATGGACAACAGTGTGGTGATTGTGGAGGGAGGGGGTGGGTGGACGTGGGAGAAGGTATGGGGGGATAAATGGTAATGAAAAAAATACAATAAAAAATGAAAAAAAAAACTATACCTATTGCTTTCCCTAACATTTCTCATACATTGCCTAATAAACCCAATTTCTGCCCCGGAGTTATTTGACAGAATTTCTAAATATATGGAACCTTTAAACTTAAATTATTGTTAACATGAAAAACTGTATTCTTGAGAAAAATCTCTACTTTCTGCTTAAGATGTTAAATGGTCAAATTCTTATTTATGGGCTTCTGAATAAGACCGTCCTTCTGAAAGCTGGTCTTTTTCTCTCAGGCCAAATTACCCACTGTTAGTCTCTCTCCTGAGTATGTAGCTCTTAATCCCAGCATGCTCTGTTATCTTGTTGCCCTCTTTGGTGGAACCATATCATTTTCCAGTACTGCCTTTAAGCTGGGAAATTCGTAGGTACACACGGGTTTTAGGAATCCGGAGGGTATGTGCCACCTGCCGGCTTCTTTGGGGCTTGTTGCAGCTGAAGGGAAGCCCGGCATGGTTTCTCTTTGCCAAGTACAAGGAAGTGCCTGGGGAGTCTTTAGAAAGAAATGAAGTTATCATTTTCTGGGCATACGTTGTCCACACAGATAGAGAATCTACACTTTCCAGGTCATCTCTTTCCGTATTGTGTTTGAATAAAGCAGAGATATTGAGATGGCACTAATCTTGTGAGAAGAAAGTATGACTTTGCTATCTAAGATGTCCATCTAAGAAACGCAGAGAAACACGGGGAACTTCAATTTACAGCGGGTCGTCTGTGGTACTGATTCCTGATTTTAACCTCCTCCCGTTTATCAGCCAGTGTCTGGTTGCTCCTGTGCAGAGTTCCTTTTGCTTATAGTCACAGGCTGTGTGGGAAGACAGGGGGAGTTACAAGTATCTGAAGAATGATACCGGGTAATCAAGTTTTTAAAAATGGGAGCAGTGAATCAGGCAAATTGGAACGCATCTACCCTTGATCTTTGCCGAAGATGCTGCTCGTTCCTAGGAACTCTGGTTCTCCGTGTGCCCGTGGCCCTGGAAGCTGAGTGGTGAGCTTATCAAGACTCAGCTGTACTTACACTGCAAACCTGCTTATACTGTTGTAGTCATATTGTGGTATGTAATTTAAGATATATAAAGTAGTAAAATGTGATTTTTAAGAAAGGGATCATTGCTTTTGTGTAAAACAGGGTGAATGTTTTGAAAATCATTGAGAAAGATGAGTTGATAAAAAGAAAATTGCTCTTGAATTAGATGTAAGACCACTTTATTTATTTTTTTAAAGATTTTATTTATTTATTTTTAGAGAGAGGGGAAGAGAATGAGAAGCATGGGAGAGAAACAGCAATGTGTGGTTGCCTCTCACTCACCCCAAACTGGGGACCTGTCCTGCAAACCAGCCATGTGCCCTGACTAGGAATCGAACTGGCAACCCTTTGGTTTGCAGGCCTGTGCTCAATCCACTGAGCTACACCAGCCAGGGCAGATGTAAACCCACTTTAAAAGATTAGAAAAAAGTTTTTAAAAGGTGCCATACCTTGATTTCTTTGCATGTGTCTTCAACCTCTTGATTTACTTTAAAGAAATCAAAACTGTAAGTCTTAGATGATGCTTCAGAGTCAGGTGTTGTTCAGAAAAGAAGACAAGGTCTGTAACTATGCACACATATGTTCGGAGGAGCACCTTGACCCTGCATAGAAAGATTAGAGAATGAATGCACACCTATACATTTTAATCTAAAATAGAACATCAAAGTATGTATGTTCATTTCAGGGAGTTCATTTGATTAGTGGACATTCTCTGTTCCCCCCACAAGTCCATGGAGACATTTGGTTCACACTAGAAAGTCCTTAACATTGGGTCTTGCCGAAACACCCACACTTAAAGTGCGTCCCTGGGTTCAAAGAGCTTATGTGCTTATTTCTACACTTGGTGTACAGGATTCACACATAAAAAATACCATCATGTTTCATTGGTCCAATAATTGTGTTGTGTTTGTATTGCCAAGAATCCCTTCTCGCCTTGGTAGGACCCCATGTCCACGGGGTCTGCTGTGCCCTAGCTTTCCACATGATTGACTGCGTGCAGGCACGGGCTCAGAGCACTTTCACTGTGCTCAGAGTCTCTATGGGGTTGAAGGTAGAAATGTGAAAGAGAGATTAAGTTGCTGGGGATCCCACGACTTCCCTAGCCAAGGCTTCAGATGCCCTTCCTAAGTGTTTTGTGGTTTTCATACTTTATATTTCTTCATTTCAGATTGGCCAAAGTAATGACCTTTCCTATTGTGTTGCCTGTTCAATGGCTCTGTCATTCCCTGTACTTCCATTAACTGTATTTTCTTGAGCATTGTATTGACCCTAGAATATTTATTTGATTTCCATCCTGGTCTCCTGTTGAACATTCAAGAGACACTTGTCTGGAGGAGAAATCCAGGTTTGGTTCAGTTTGGTTTAGACCCATATCAGAGGATGTTATTTATTCCCTTCCTTAAGATGCTTTAAGAGCTCATCCTTAAATACAGGGCATTATCCACATTTCTTAGTATCTAAGTTTATCTCTGATCAGACATCCACATAGCACCCCAGCCTGATTCCATGTCCTTCAATTACTGAATTGGCTTGTTTTTCCCCAATCCAAAGCACTGTTTTAAGCCTCTAAGACTTTGCTCACATTGCTTCCTCCGTCTAGAATATTCTTCATTTTTTTCCACGTTAAGTCCTTCATGTCCTCAAAGACTTAGCTGGTGTTTCCACTTCAAGGAGCCTTACCTGGTCCCCTCCAAGCCAGACGAAGTGCTTCTCCTCTGTCTTCCTTGGAGATCTAAACTTACCTCCAATTTTGTAATATTCTAGTACGTCCACTAAACTGTCAGCTTCTGGAAGAAAAGGTCTTTGTCATATTTAAGTTTGTCCTAGCACTTGCAGTTTCCGGTATGAAGAAGTGACTCAAAAATGTCTGATAAAACATACCATTGCAAACATAGAAATTAAAAACTGGTATGAAAGGAGGTCTCCACACCACCTAGCTCAAGACCCCCTTTTCACACACGAAGAAACTGAGGCCCAGAGTGGTTTGCAACTTTGCCCGGTGCCTGTTACCAGCACCGGAAGCTGCAATGTGTCTTGACATTAATCTCCTTCCCTGGGATCCCCAAACGCAAGCGTGTCCGACTCACAAATTCACAGGAGTATTTATTGAATAAGAGACAAAAAACGAACATCATGTGAGAGAGTGTTGGAATGTTTCTAGCCTAGCTCAGATTTGAAAAATGGATATAAGCGCAGGTCTAGTCAATACGCCTCTTCTCCAGTTTTTTGAGTAAGCATCCTGCTGCCTCCTTCCCACAGTAGCCAGTACTGAGAAATGATGTTTCTTGGTGTTTCTCTTCTGGGTCAGCTTTTCTCCTTAAGGAGGCTTGGATTTTTGTTACATGCAGGCCCATCTCGTGGTATTGCACTTTGCTTCATTGCATTTCACAGATGTTGTGTCTTTTACAAACTGAAGGCGGGACTCTCCTCCAGCACAAAGATTATGATTCGCTTTATTATGCTAATTGCTTTGTTGAGGTGGACTGGAGCTGAATCCACAGTATCTCCGGGGTATGTCTGTATCGCCAATTATGTGACTTGAATGCCTTCATATGGATCAAAACCTTGCTGCTATTGATTACCAGGTATCCTCAAGGGGACATCAGGCTCAAGGATCCCAACCCTGACTATCCAACTGTGCCCTAATTCTAAATAGAAAAGTTGTAAAATGTGGCAGTAGATGGGAGTTCAGGATGTGGTTGAGCGGAGGATGAACCATTACAAAGGCGGTACTCAAGAGGAAATGAGAGGGGAAGAAGAACAAAGAGGGAGGCAAGTTTAAGAAACCCAGGCCTTAAAGGCAGGTGTCAGTTAAGCCTGGTGCCTATAAAAGTTAGAGGTAACTTATTATTCAAGAGAGAGGATGGAAAAGAGGACTATGACCAGTGACTCAAGCATGGACCAGCCTGTGCTGGAAAAGTCGCGTGCCCAGATTCCTAAAGGCTAGAAACTGTCAGATTCAAATGGGACTGTTTTCCACCATTCGGTTTTGGAGTAATTTGCTGAGGAGCAATGGATCACTAACACAGTGTCCTACCCACAAAGTCAGCATCAACCACAACCTTGGTTCCTTGTCTTTTTAGCTTAGGGTAGTGGACACGTCACTCAGGTTACACAGCTGAGTTAAGAGAACTACGTCTAAGACATGATCTTCTTAATTCTAGACCCAGGTTTGCTTCTTCGTCTCATAATGTACACATGGGACTTTATTAGGTTTATCAAACCCTGGTGTGAGTATTTGAACTAATTCAAAACTACTGCTTGGGCAAACAAAACAAAACAAAACAAAACAAAACAAACATACTTTGCCCTTTCTCCTCCTGCAGTGAACTTCCTGAATATGTGTTAGACAAGAATTCGAAGATTTTCAATATCCCTAGAGAAATAGTGATGCTGTCTCCATTTGATGCTTCTGCCATTCAATCAGCAGCACAGGGCACTCACATGGAAGGACCGCCATGTGACCTTGACTGCTACACGTTGCCTGACCGAAGTCCTGCTGAGAAAATTGGTATTCCAGTTTTCAAGAGTCTTGAACCATCTATTTTACCAGATTCTCTTGGCTTTCTTGTGGCATCAAAGCACACCGTGAGTGAGCCCCCTACTGGAATTCACTGCTCCGGTTCCTGTAGAAATGCCTTGACAGACCCGTGATTTAAAATCATTTCCTAAACTTTGAAATAAGAAATGGCCAGAAGTACAACTACATTGATAAGATTTTGTGAAAATCATTACCTTGTGGTTGTTTGTCATCAGTTTGCTTTCGTTCGGTGTTCCTTCCTCATGACAAATTCTCCCCAGTCAGCGCTCTGGAAGTGGAGTGTTTCCCCGATGGACTGGGTGCGTGCCCTTCCAATAAACAATAGGAAATGTGTAACAAATTACGTTCCCATTTTGCTTTGCTTGCTAGGAAGCAGCTATTTATGAAGAATTATAGTAGCTACTTAGCTTAAGTTTGCTGCTATATGTATTTTTGGGTCTACATGTTATTTGGCACTTATTTAAATAATTTTCTTTTAGTCATTTTTTGTGTTTGTTTAGGTTCCTTTGTATTTTAAACTATGATACTTTTGGGAGTAGGTGGTAAAATGGTGCCTCTTAAACATTTGAGAAAAGGTTTTATTAAATTTATCAAGGGATATTTATTTCCCTTTTTTCACTGGCATAGTGAAACCCAGTCACAGAAGAATGAAGGCATTTCCTTTGATAATTTTATCATGTAAGAAGTAGGTATACTTTATTTGCTTTCATCCGCATTGTCGAATAACATATTGCAGCTGGGGTGAGGGAATAAGGTCCTGGTCCTGCCAAGCGGCGTTGGAGCTGGAAGTGAACAAATTGAGGTGGGGGCAGTGGAGGTGGGGGTGGGGGGTGCGGTCAGCCTTCCGCCCAGAGCCGTGGGGAGCCAGCATTTCTAGAGCAAAGCGAGGCGGGGCCGCCGTGGGCCGCTCTGCAGCCTCGGGCTGCTCAGTGGGGTCCCAGCGGTGCTGTCAGCAGAGGAGCCCGTGCTGTGGTTGGCGTTGCTCCTGCTTGAGTAGCTCCTTCCTCTACTTTTCTCACCCTCTCAGCCTGTGGAGGAGCCACCTGGTATCCTTAACAGGCCTTTTTTTTCATTCTGCTTAAACTTATCACAACAGATTTTTTGTTGAGCAATTAAGAAACCTGACCAGCATAGGCTTGCAAACATAGGGGCTTCAGGGACTGTCCAATCACAAAGAAGACCGAAGCGGTCCGTAGAAAACATCAGGGAACAGTGAGGCCGTGAGGAGGAAGAAAGTGCATGTCCCTCCGAAAGGCATGCAATCCCGACTTTTCCAAAACATTCGTTTTAGCAAAACTAACTTGGTTGCGTCTGTTCTCCGAACTATAGGACTACCCGTTTGTGACTTTGGATGCTCAAATTTAATGGAGTTGATTTTTTTTCCTTGTTGATATTTGACTGAACTTTGAGAATTTCTTGCTCGCCTTTTTTTGAAGTTTGCATTTTTCCACCTCTATATTTTGCCATCTTGACATTGTGACTTGTGACTCTGGGGGTGCTCTGGAGTGTTTTAAGAGATTATCTGGTACTGATGTTCCTTATGGTGAAGCCAATCACAGTCTCAAGGAGGAGAAACAAATCATCTCTGATGTGGTTGGCCAATAGCAGCAGCGCTTTGCTTTGGCAAACCCCCCGCTTCGATAGCACAGAGAGTGGGCTCCAAGGAAAACCCTGTGTCTAAGTGTATTTCAATGCCCCCAATAGTTCCTGATTTGAAACCTGTTTTATTTTATTTTATTTTATTAAAGTTATATTTTTTAAAGATTTTATTTGTTTATTTTTAGGGAGGGGGAGGGAGAGTGGGAGAGAAACACTAATGTGTAGTTGCCTCTCACGCGCCCCCTACTGGGGACCTGGCCTGCATGCATTTGGGTCTCAGGCCGGAGCTCAGTCCACCGAACCACTCCAGCTAGGGCTGTAAACTGTTTTAAAACAGCCAAATAACTTGGAACTGGGCTAGCATTTCTAACCCTAGGATACAGCAGAAATGGGGGCTATGCCTGAACATGTCACAAGTGGCATGCCTGAACATTATGTCTGAAAAGGTGATTATTAGGGGTCTGTTGGCCAGTTTTCAGAGTGGCAGACGTCTGGGATGACACTCGGGGGCAATGGTCATCTCTTTCATCCTCGGCCTCAGGAACAGGTTCGCTCTAGTCCCTTTCAAGAGGGAGATTCAGCACCTTAGAATCTTCTCTTTTTCATCCAGACAGACTCAGTGCGCTGTGCCAGCATTTTATTTGCGTTTTGAAAGCTGCATTTGGATTGCATTCTGTTTAGTGATTCATGTGTGCGTTGCTTCATTCGTTCTCATTGGAACACGGTATCTACCAGCCTCATTAGCTCTAATGGGCCTTTTAGTGTTCTCAGGGTTATATGGTTTCAAAGTATTACAAATTCATTCATGTCACTCTCATTTAAACATGATGTTGTTATTACTGTATCTATTTTATAAACTACCCTTCTGCTTTCTTTCTTTTTTTTTTTTTTTTTTTTTGCATATTGGGTGAATGAGAAGTGGAAGATAGCATTCCATTCAACTTTGGCGCTAAAAAATCTGCATAATTGCATGTGATAAATGTTGAAACCTCAGCTCCCAAATACTTGCAACGCTTTCCTTACTGACACCAGCAATAATGTAAATGTCAAGGTGCTAACAAAGGATTTCTGCTACAGGCCCTTGAACGTGGTCCAGGTACTCACCGCCAGGCATAAACCATTCAGATTTCTTGGTATTGTTTTATCGTGAACTCAAGGCAGGCCTTCACTTTTTCAGGATGACAAAGATATGTTGGTTTTAGACACAAGTCTCAGAATCTTTGAGAAAAGCCTCACCCTTCCAGACCCCCCCACCCCCACCCTGCTGCCTAAAGGTCATTAAGAAAGTGTGGAAGTAAAATGAGATGATAATGGCTGTCTATATAGGAGAGTGGTTTTAATTGTATGTGTTTGGGTTTGTTTAGCTCACACAGATACAAATGGAGAGATGACCATCTGGGCTGTCATTTCTGAACAGGAAAGTGTTCCTTTGGAGCTATCGATGAGCAGAGCTGGGAGAGACAGCTCAGAGCTGATCCTGTCCAATCTTCTTGATTTGCAGGCAGGGCTGTGTGGCTGGGAAAGTGGCAGGGACTTGCCTGGGAAGGGAGTGATGGTAAGGAGGGAGAAGTTGATAGCACAACCGTTTCTCCATAACAGAGGCCCGGGCTTCTTGGAACAGAGTAACAACTAAGTGAAAATAAGTACTTTAGTGAGGGATATTGATCAGCAGTGACAGAAATGTAGCCAAATAATATTTTACAAATACCTCTTGATCCATTGTCCTTCCTTCCCTCCCTCCTGTCTTTTGTTACCCTTGTAATTTCCCCTGCAGCTCTTTTCCCATTAACTCTAGGTCAGTTTTCAATTTGGGTGAATTTTGCCCCCAGGGCGTATTTGCTAAGATGTGAAGACATTGTCTGTGTCATGACTGGGGAGGTTGCTATGGGCCTGTAGTGGGTACGGCACTGGGCGTGTAGCAACACACAGGACACACCTGACCTTGCCCACAGTGAAAGATTTTCCAACCCGAAATGTCAGGAGTGCTGAGCTTAAGAAACCTTGCCTAGGCTGACACTTGCTGGAAAAGAGAAGAGGTCAGGGCATGCGTGGAAGGAAGGAGGAGGTACAATATGACACTGTCTGAGAGATCATGTCCTCCCTGATAGACCGCGTGTCCCTGCCAGGAGATCCGCGTCCTTTCCTGAACCAACTAGGGCCCAGCAGAAGACGTGTGCAACTCTCAAATGACAAGTTTGATAAAGGTCTTATTTACAAAACTGTGGGCAGGGTTATGGAGAAGTCTCTTGAAGACAGCTCAGTGGTCTGAAAGGGGAAAGGAGGGTGTGATTGCTGGATGTTGCTGCCTTGGGAAGAGCCTTCCTGGAGGAAGAACTCACTGCTGACCTGTGGCCCAGCAGGGAGGTAACCAGTGATTACACACCCTGAATTTGGTCTCCTCCTACCCCCTTATCTTAACTTGTCACTCCTTTTAGTCAATTCCACTGCAAACCAGAAGGCAAAAGAGCTTAGCTGAGAAAGTCCATAGCTGTCGGACTCCTGGGCCATGGAACAGGGTGGAGAGGGTATCTTTAGGGGCCAATGGAGACTCTCTAAACAACTCTGTTTATGGATTATCTCCGGGTCTGATAACATGGCATTGGGCTCTGCCACACATAGTATGCATGACCTTGAGCTGGCTATGTAACTTTCCCGCACATTCGTTTCTTCTTCTGTATACGGGTAATAATAACAGTGTCTGCCTCCCATGGTTGTTTTGAGGGTGGGTGGTGACAATGTGTCTGAAGCTCTCCTCGCAGCAGCAGGCCCAGAATCAGTGCTTGGCAAACGTTAGCGGTTAATCGTTCTGGCCATTTGTTTTCCAGCTTTGATTTCAGGATGCTGTAGAAAAGCACTTTTCTTTTCCGCATTCAGGAGTACACCTTGCTAGGGGAATCCTGAACGCGAGGAGAATTGGTTAAACTCTATAGTACCAGTGATTTTACACTTAGTTAATTTCACTATGTCACGAGTCTGCTTTCGAGGATGATTTGGAGACATGGTCCTTCAGAAAAAAAAATCAGGCACAATTACAACAAAAATTTATCATCCAGTTGTAAGGTAAATGATTCATGTTAGGACCTCGTAACAGCTTTAATGTTCAGAGATTGAATTAGGTGGCTTAAAAATAACTGGGCCCTTCTCTTAATTCAGAAGCCAAACCTGGTCTGCATTGCTGTGTGTTGCAGTGGGTGCGCTGGTGTGCCCCTGCCGCCCCCCTGCTCTCCTCCCCGTTTCGGGATGGAGCCGTCCATTTCCCCAGCTGCTGGAAGTACGAGCCATGGACAGGTTTCAGTGACTTCCTCTCTGGGCGTTGCCTCTCTGGGAACTTTTACCTCCTCCATGCTCAAGGAGACCCTTCGGTGTGATTTTTAAAGTCCTGGCTGCCTCACCTCAACATGAGACCACTTTATGGGATCGTTCCAGCTCCTTAGTTTCCCGTGGGATCAGCTGCAGCCTTTGCTGTGTCTGCATTACTGGCTCCCACTTCACAGCTCTGTGTTCCTCCCTCCCTCCTTCCCAGGTGTTGATCCCATTAATATGCCCCAATAAACTTCCTGCATGCAAATCTCCATCTTGCTCTCTGTCTGTTTCCAGATAAATCCTACTTGTGACATTTGGGCTCAAGAGTTATTTTTTAATAAACCTTTCCATGGGTTGTTATGCCATCTGGGATGCTCATTAAATGTTTATGGAGAAGTTGACTCCACAGGACCCTGGGTTTAGGGTGACATGATTTTCACAAAGATCACCGTTTGAATCTCCAGGACTGACTCTGGTGACAAGATTGGTTGTAGACGGTCTCTTTCTTCCCTTATGATTCCATGTGTGCTCCACCAAAGCCACGTTCTCTATCAGAGAGGGCCACCTTGCTTTAGTGTCATCGTGTTTGGGTTCCCACGGAAGAACCCCCATTCTAAAGTCCAGTTTTATAATTATGGAATTATATATTCCAATTAACCAGTGCGTAGCCAGTAGAGATCCATTTCGTACCCTGCACAGGGCACCCTTGAGTTTGTGCCGGATGCTATGGTGCTGATAGAACCTTCGAGCTCCTTCAGCAAAAGCACCCACCAGAAGGATGTACAAGACGGTAGTGCGGTTGTCCTGTGGCTGGATGTGACTCATTAAGGCTCTTCCTCTGTTAACACTGCTTTAAGAGAGTGAGGTTTGGCATGTACTCTTATGCATGAGAGAAGATGTAGCTCCATTAGAAAAACCTACCGGAAGAAATGGCAGTGTTGTGTAGCTTGCTGATGTTTACGGTGTTGGGTTAACTTTGCTCGGTCAGGGGACCCACTTGAGTTTTGCCAGCTGGTTGCAGCAGGTGTAACAGCAATGCCATTGCCTACAGTGCATGCTTCTGAGTGAGAGCTGTGGGCTCTCCTCTCTCCTTTTAATGATGTGAGCTTGACTGCACTTGTGGCTTCATGCAGATCTTCCCGGCTTTCAGAACAGGTTCTGTTCACATGCAGTAACCCAGTAATGCTTTCTTGTATGGCCACAAGCTGGTCACATGCTGACATTTTCAACATGGCGCCTGTGCCCAAATTCAAGCTCCTGAACCATAATCCATAATCCACTTATATTGTCCTCCCACCCCCTTTTCTTAAATTTAAGGCCTACAGCTGCAACTCAGTTAGGAGAAGGTGTGAGGTTTATTATAGCACAGTCTTATCTATAGTGATTATTTCTTGAAGGCCCAGACCTCAAAAGGGAATTTTTCTATGGATCCATCACAGTGTAGAGTCTCACTGGGTTGGCCTAAGAATTCTATGAGTGAAGAAATTAAAAGCACAAACTCAACGGTAAAACCTTATGGGCCATGTTAAGAGCTTGATGCAAATAGGCTCACCTAGAGAGTGCTGAGTGAGTCCTGCCTATTAATTAGGCTGAAGTACGAAGTCCCCTGGCAGAGGAAGCTACTCTGTCACTGCAATTCTAGGGTAAGTCATCCAGACACAAAGAAGGGATTGGTACAGTCCTCTGAGAGCATTTTTACCATTTCAATTTTGCTTTAAATGGGCATGTTGCCTCCTTTAAGTGTTTGGTAAAATGCATATGCAGAAGCAGTCACATTTTTGAGAGGATATAGCAAATATTTGCTCTGAAACGGGTAACTGGATCTAACTCTGATCGGGTTTGAGAGACATATTTACAAGGGAGGTTTGTGAAGAGAATACAGTGGAATTCCGGCGTGCAGGACCCAAGGAAACTTGAATTGTTCCCGCAGCTCCGGGAAGGACAGGTGCTTTCGCACCCTGGGAGGGCTTGACAAGTCAATTCCAATCTATACACTGTGACTAATAGGGTCTATTAGATCAGTGCACAGATGGATGTTTCAGTCAGTAGGAAAGACACATTGCCATTTAATGTGGAAAGGCTTGCAGCAGAGCTATATAGCTGTTAAAAAAGTTAAATGTTCATCTAGAAGCTGAGCATGATACAAGATGCATAAAACAGATGAAGAAATACATCCTAGGCATACTTCGACTGAAATGCAAATATTCAGATGTGAAACCTCTAGGAGTCACGTTGGGGGAATCTGCGGTCCCGGCTGCCCAAAGGAGACAGCGAAGCACGGGGTCTGCCATGAGGGCTGAGTCTCAGGCAGAATCAGGGCTCGAGGACCTGGACCAGTTTCAGGTGCGAACAGAGTTCCAGCTGCGGGTAAAGTGCCATGTCCAGAGGGAGCACACGCTCCTAGTTTGTAGTTTAGGCAAACTGAACATGGACAGGAAGAGAAAGCAGGGGGTGCAGGGAAATTTAGTGAGGCATTGACGTGACAGGAGGGTGGACCCCAGAGAGGGTGAATTTACCTGGGAGTCTAAAAGGGCAATCGCATCCAAAAGATGGTTCCAGCCACTGTCGTGGGATAGGCTTCACAGAAAGACTCCAGTATATTGGAGAGGACGAGCGAGTGTGACTCAGAGTCCCCAGGTTTGGAAGAAATCTTGGAGGACTATGCAAATTTTGAAAATAGGGAGATCATGCCAGAAAACAAGGCTGGACTCCAGGTAGCAAACAAACTGTGATTGGCTGGTGGGGATGCCGTCACTCCCCCGGCTATCAGGAGTCTCTTTCCTACACGCTCAGGCACCTTTTGGACAAAGTTTCTGTAGATATACTTGCTGTTGATGGAAGTAGACTGTCCCGACAACCCCTGATTCCATCAGAATGGTTCATCTAGTAGTTCTTACGTCACCAGCCTGGCAGCCTAGGCAGATGTCATGTGACTCTTACTCTACCATTCACTCTTTAATCTTTCCCATTGGTCCTTGGGAGGCCTGAAGACTCATGAGTTTGCATCTGTTTTCTTTATTCTTCCAAGCAGTGAATTGCTTTGCTCCATCAACAGCAGATTCTCTTTCAACATCGGATCAATATATTTAATGGGTGTTCAGAAAGAGTACTTATGATCGATGTGTACTATTTATCACAGAATTGTCTGTGTGCATACTTTTTCCTGAAATACTTTTTAAAAGGCAACACTCTAGGTATGCATGTGTGTATTACACATAGTAATCATAAAATCAATAATTTATAAATTAAATATTAAATTGGATTTAAAATTTGAAGAATCATTTCTCCTCATCATTATGCTCTCTTATTGTTCTAGGTGGTGATTTAAAATAGATCAGTGATATAAAAAATGAAGGCATATATGTACAGGGCAGGGCAAAGTAGGGTTACAGTTGTTCACATGGAAAACAGTACAATGAGTAATAACACGAGGATAAACTGTGTTTTGCGTACTCACAACTGTAAACCGACTTTTGCCCCACCTTGTATATACCTCCATTGTATTATTTAATGGTATGTAATGATTGTCAGCAGAAATATATACATGTATATACGGAAGAGATCATGGGAATAAAAGGAGAAGTTAGAAACCATACGGGAAAGTCTATAGTTGGTGATATTTCACACTAAATCTGTGTGTGAGCTTCCTGGCTGTCGAGTGAAAAGGGGAATCTCTCTCTCTCTCTCTTTTTCTCTCTCTCTCTCTCTTTGAGATGAAGGTATGCAGGCAGACTTTCCCTGGCACTGAAATTGAGATTGTATAGTGTGGTGGTTAAAACTGTAGATTTTGGACTCAGTAGAAGTGGCTTTGAGTGTGTGTGTGTTTTTTTTTTTAAGATCTCTAGCTTATTAGTGTGGCTCCCTGGGTTAATGATTTTAACTCTCTGAGTCTTAGTGTCTTTATCTGAAAAATGGGTACACACAGCAGTACCTATTCCTTAGGATGGCTGAGAAGTTCAAATTAGAAAATGCGTATAAAGGCCGGCAGCGGTTGCATGCCACATAGTTACTGGTTAATAACCTTTTGTCAAAAGTCCACAACCCACAGAGGTCATCTAAACCAGAAAATTCTCCTGCAGGTGAGCTACTAGTTGAAGGGACTAACAGAAAAACCGAAGTATTTATTTAAAACAATGATAAAAACTTCATAGATACAAAAGTGTATTTTATTCCTCCTTGAATCTTTGTAAAGATAAAATGAATCCAATGTGTGCATCATGATAATTAATTACTGTTGCCAGTGTAGAAATAAAAATATTTGCTATATCTGAGCTATTGCCAAAGTGTCATAACTGAGAATAACCTTTGGGCTTATTTATTATGCAAGAGGGCTAAACTGACAAATGTCTATAGTTAAGTAGTTTTAAAAAATTTAGATGTATATTAGCTCCAAGTAAGAAGCTGTAGGCATGCTTAACGTTTGAGAAGCTATGAGACTTCCTCTCCTTGCCCTGAATGGACGGGAGCCTTGAATGGTGTGCTCACTGTACACATTGCTGTCAATACTGTTGGGTTGTCTGATGTCCACTCAGCATCACCACTACCTCTTGAGGGCGGAGGGCAGTGTAACCAGCTGTCGTCTTCTCAATGACATTCGGAATGGAAGTTGATGTCTGAGGACACCAAGGGGACATTTGGAGCAGCTGGGTGGACTTGGCATGGAACAAGAGTAGCAAAGCTCCCTCTGAAGGTTAGGCATTCATAGTTTTCGAAGAACAGGGAGGAGACTTTTTATATGGCTGGCCCTCCCATAGTTCCTTCTTAGTGGAACCAACCAGCCAAGAGTGCTAGTTAGTGCGTGATTTCTCAGATCAGGGTTGGACAGAAACCCACGGTTGGGCTAGCCACTGGTAGCATGAGTTGGTATGAGAAAATAAGATGCACCATCAGATGCATTCCTGAGAATTTAAGCTTGAAACCTGGAAAAACCTGCTAGTTCAACTCTGTCAGGATTGAGGTCGAACTGGCAACAGAGGCCTAATAATTCATACATATTCATTTCCTAATTAATAAGCACCCTTTATTTTTAAGGTAACCTCACTGGGTCTCTGTCACTTGTAACTAAAAGAGCCCAACAGAAAACATGTATGTGGACTCACTTTCCATTTAACTAGTTGTTCAAGGGAGAATCTTGGTTCCTTCACTTGAACCGTATCGACACATTTTTTAAATTAGAGGGATAAAAGAAAGCAATGGACTTGGGGTTGTATTATAAAGTGAAAAGTGTTTATTTTTTTATCTCTGCACCTAAGGATATTCAAGATTAATTTGTTCTCTCTTTGAACTCTTAGAAATTGCTGTATCCACTGACCCTGCTACTGTTCTTAATCTCCAAAGGTCTCGAGGCTCTGTCTTCTCTGAACATTCTTTTAGGTTGATATTTCTTGAGCTTCCCAGGGCAGCCTTGATTTCAGCCATGCTGCCTGGTTGTTTCCGTAGACTGCCAATGTCCCAGCAATGCCAATGTTTTGGCATTTAAACTGCATCTCTCAGACAGCCTGATTCCCAGAAGTGGGGAAAGTCCGTAGTTGATCTTTGTGTCCTGATTTTTGGTTTGGAAAATAAGGCCATTATAGGCTTATTCCACTATTTTTTCAGGTCTTAAAATTTGTGACTTGCTACTGCTTTTCCTCGAGCAAGTGCATCCTATGCAGCCGTCATCACTGAAGCACATGTTCTATGGAATAAGACCTGTATAGGAAGTTAGTGTTTTTATGCTCTCTTAGGGTACTTAGGGGATCAGCATACCTGGCCTATGGAGTCTTCATTGAAGAAGATGGAGCATGGACATCAGTCCCAAGGGTCCAGTCAACCCCCCATCCCACCCCACTGAGCATTCGTTGGGAGGAGGAAGCTGAGTTCAGAGGGATATATATACCACTGTAAGCATATGCAAATATCATTCAACTTCTCTCAAAAGCATTTTGCATTTGCTTTCCATGGTCCTTGGAGACAAAACAATGATACTTATTAACTGAATGGTCAGAAAAAAAAATGTATTTCAACATGATTGCTACGACCCTATGGGACTCACTGCACCTGTTGAAATGTCTTCTTCAAATTGACTTTCTTCCTGCATTGCACTCGGGCTTCAGGAGAGCCGTGCGGCATCTGTGGGGTTCATGGTTCTTCTGCATGTCTAGCTTGGTGCTGGCTCAGCGAGGGCAATCGATATAGATGCAAAATGCAAGGGCGAGTGAGTCCTTAGAGGATTAGCTCTACTCAGAGCGCTCTGAGTGGGTGTGACTGTATCAGATGGTGCATTATCACCCCTGAGTTCCATTGGTCTCTGCGGTTATTCAAGAGTTGCTGAGAGAGGATGGCTGATTAGTTTAAATACAATTTACGATCACTACCATCTTGCTGACATCATGATTCTCTTTTAAAATTTTCTGTGCTAATAATCAGTATAAATGTTCACTGGTAGGCTGAAGTTGACAATGTAAAAGAAAAGTAAGTAGATTAACTTAATTAGAATTATCACATTTCTGTAGTTGTATGAAAGAGTACATAGTGCCCTGGCTGGTGTAGCTCAGTGGATTGAGCACGGGCTGGGAACCAGAGGGTCCCGGTTCGATTCCCCGTCAGGGCACATGCCTGGGTTGCGGGCCAGGTCCCCGTGAGGGCCATGTGACAGGCAACCATGCATTGCTGTTTCTCTCCCTCTCTGTCTCCCTCCCTTCCCCTCTCTCTAAAAATAAATTAAAAAAAAATAAAAATCTTTAAAAAAAAGAAAGAGTACATAGTTTCTTTGGCCCTTTTCTTACTAATTAGTGTCCTGAGTGCTGGTTAAGAAATAATTATGTATACGTGGGTTCCACATTTCTTTCATTTTTCCCTCAGCTTCTGGGATCTCGCCTTTAAGATGGCTTTTAAGATGAGGATGATAATAACTCCCATTTCCACTGAGCTGACTACCCGAATGCTGCAATGATCAATTAGAAACTAATCATCCAGGGAGATCCAGCATGATAGTGATGATGACAACGACTGTAAAAATAATAGCTATTTTATTGAGAGACGCGCAAGTGTCTGACACCATTAGAACTGATTTAGTCCATGCACAACGTGTGTTGCAGGTGAGAAAGGGGAGGCACGGAGCGGTTGATTAACTTGCTCGAGGTTATCCTACGGAGCTAGTGGGTGGAGCAGTAGAGATTAAGGTGCTACGAAAATATAAGCATATGTTATAAATCAGAGGAGTTCGTTGTGCTGCGTTTCCAGTCGGGGAATCAGAGGTCTGAAGAGGGGTCAGAGGAGAAGCTCTTACAAAGCCTCTGCTTGCTATCAAATGCATGCGCTTACAAGTTGTTCAGCCTTCAAGATGGCCGTCCACTTGGTTACAGGATTTTCATGATTTGGTTTTGAAATTAGAGTATAACGAGAGGCTTAGGGGGCCTTGGCAGAGAAAAGAGAAACGTGTTCAGACATCCGGGCCAGTGTCAAAGTCAGCCTGGCGTGAAGACGGTGAGACCGAGGAATCAGTGGCCGTGGCCCCGCTCTCGTTGCCTTCTCCTCCCCGCCTGTGGGTTCTTCCCCGTCTCTGTCACATTTCTGAAAACACGAGTTAGAGCTGAGCTTCCCTGAAAGGACAGGTAGATTTGTTCACAAGGTCAAAGCTTCTGGTTAGTGAAACCTCACCAGAATTTATGCAAGAGTCACAGGTCTGCCAGCAATTCCAAGCTGGTTTTGACTTGCTTCTGCCTTAGCTTTTCCAAACTAGACCTTGGCATGTTAGTTAGAAGAGATGGGAATGGGTGTTAGTTTCCAAAAAAGCGTTGTCTTTGTCAAATAAACTTGGGGAAATTGGGTCTAAAAACAGTAAGTTCCTTTTATAACACCATCCTCGGGGTTTAAAGTACCTTGTGAATGTCCACAGGGGCAGAAAACAGGTAGCATTTCTCAAAGCTGTTAGTGGCTTTTTGTTGTTTTGTTCCTACAGAAGCTTGTTAGACTGAGTGGCCCAAAGAGCAAACACATTTTTGTAAATGCTCTTCTATCTGCCTCGTGGAAGCGGATATACTTATATAGAGACACGGTGTGTAAACCCATGTGTATATGAGGGAAGAGGGTTCAAACGGCTGGTAAGGTCATATGGTCCCGTGGAAAGAGACGGAGGCCGGGAAATTTTAGGCTTATGTTCTAGCTCTGTCTCTAATGAGCTGTGCACAGACACATGAACATTCTGTATCTCAGTTTCTCTATTTAATAAATAAAGGATGGAATAGGGTATGGGGGAAGTTAGCAAAAGGGGAGCGATAGGGAGGGGCAGAGAAAGGGACTTGACGATTCCAAAATGAAACACAGTATTAAGTAGCTAATGGTTGTCATTTTGTTCAACTCATTCATTCACTTGTTCATTCATTCATGCATTCAGCAATGATTTTTTATGTGCTCACTGTGTGCTAAGGGTAGCGAGGAATAAAACAATTGCCCTGCCCTCTTTGACCTCTTAACTCAGGGTCAAGGGAATAGACAGTAAATAAGGAAACAAACTAATAAACAAGTGACAACAAGCTCTGAAAAGTGGAAAGAAATGAACTGGGTGAAGTGATGGAGGACTGAAGAATTAATTCCAGTTTCAGAGGATGTAAGAATGGACCCTCCAAAGAGCCAGAGGGGAGTGTTTTTTTTTTCCCCTCAGCCTCTTGATGGGGGGGAGGGTGCAGGAAGGGATCATTGATTTCTCCCAGCCCACAAGGACTTTCATGCAGCTTCCAATATGGCTTTAAAACAATCCAGCATGTCACCGGTGAGTCATAAAATGAATATGAGAACCATGACTCTGCATTTCTGATAACCCCATGCCTAGATGTGCCTTGAAATATTTCCAAATCCAGCAAATGTCCTGATGCTCCATTACTATTCTTCTGTAAGTGGAATAGAGAAAGGTCCCAGTGCTGGGAGCCAAGAAATTTGTGTCTCAGCTCTGCCACTGCGGAACTGAGCCACCGGGGCAATCCCCTCAACCTTTCCTAGCTTTATTTTTCTCTGTTTCGAAAAATGAGGGAATAGGATATATTGTCCTCAATGCCTTCTATCTCTTAAAACATCCATTCCAGGTTCTTTAGGCCATTTGTCTTGTTTCACTCTTGTCTTTGGCATTTTGGATCTAATGTTGATGCGGGCATCTTACTCTCCTGAACCGTCACTTGTGATTTAGCTCATTCCAGTGAGCTTACAGGCTTAGAGGAACGAGCAGCTCTTGGGCTTCTATATCACACAAACAGAAACATTAAGAAGTCATCCCCCATGCCAGCCATTTGACAGCCATGAAGGGCTAATTTAATACCGAAAGGTTTAGGTAACTTCAGCATTGAAGGTGCCCATTTATTCACCGTCATTGGTCAGGCAGCCCCAGTTAATATCGAGACTAATTGAACGCATGAATCAGAGAAAATGATGATTTGTTGCGAGTGGGTGTGCTTAAAAAAATGGAAATAATGAAAAACTAACGTAAGAAATATTGAGCTGCACGAATTTTATAAATGGAAATTTCTGCCGGGAAAAAGAGTAAGAAATATATTGAGGAGCTTGAAGATCCCCTAGCCAAGCCTCTCATTTTTTTCCCTGGCTGGGCTCTTTCTTTTCAGGTATCGTTCAGTATCATAAATAAAATTGTTTCTGCTGGAAAGGCTCCGAAGGTCTCGGGAGAGAGGAAAAGCTGCCAGGTATACCTTGTCAGAGTAAAAGGATGAAGTTCTGTCCTAGGAATTCTCTATTTTTAGACCCTGGCATGCCAGTGTGTGCGTGAGCTCTTATGAAGCAGGCTGCTCTGCACTCCTGGCAGGGCATCTGAGGCCTTCAGCTCAGTTTCCTGGTGGGTCACTGTTACTCTTGTCCTTGAGTAGGAGAGGTGTGGCAGATGCGAAGATGCATTGCTCAGATCCTCATTCAAGTGCCCCAGCTGTTGGGAACGCTATCTTCAATATCCTCCTGCTGTCAATCCCCTGACCCCGGGGGCTCCATCCAGTGAATGTCTGATGCAGGGTGTAATGTCCTGCCTTGCTCACCTCCCTCAACTCGGGACAGCTCGGAAGGGCATTCTGGCTCCTGGTCACCCCAAGGGTTGGGGATACGTTGTAGCGATAGCACTGCATCCTGACTCCTGCCCAATCCTGCTTCCCTCCCCTCCCTTTTTCATAGGTGTTGATCCCATGGACACTCCTTAATAAACATCTGCAAGCTAATTTCCAACTTTGAGTCACTTCCTGGGAAACCTGACTGGAGGCAGAAAACAGTAATACAGGGTCTAGCACAAATAACGCCCCTTTCTTAAATTACAAAATCATAAGCATGTAATTCCGTAACATAATAATATCACACTCAAGCATGCCATATGGCATTTTAGGTGAAATGTTCAAATTCAAACTATAAATTACTACAGCCATATTATCATTACCCTACCAACCGTGCTCATGCAGGCCTTACTTCTGCTGGACCCTATATATCTATGAATTGCAAATTGGATCATGTTATTTTCTTGCTTCAAGTGTCTCTGGGGTAAAGTCCAAACTCCTTAGCAAGGTTTAAAGGTCCTTAATGAACTGAGAGCATCAGTCACCTTTGCAGCCCCGTTTCCCATTGCTGCCAAACCTACACCTTGCGCTCCAGTATGTGGTCTGGAATGTTTCAAACACTCTGAGCCTTTAAATATTTTTTGGCCCTTAGTTTTACCTCATGCCCTTGAAAATCTCTGTCTTTCCTTTGAGACACATCCTATGTCACAGTTATGATCGTTCACATTCAGCAAGCCCTTCTAATGTGCTGGGGGCTGTGCAAAGCGCTCTTTGTGCATTATTCACTCATCCCCAGGCACTGATGGAGTAGGTGCTGTCGTCATTCCCATTTCACCGCTGGGAAAATAGAGGCACAGACAGTTAAAAAACCTGTGCAACATCTCAAAGTTGGTAAATAGTGGAGCCAGGACTTATATGGAGGTATCCATGCCCTTATCCATTGTACTAACCCAACCTGCGCATGTCTTGAGGGAAGGGGCTTTTTTGGATATGCACCTAGTAGATTGTAAATGAATGTTCGTTGCATGAATGAACAAATGTGAGAACTAACAGCCCCCTCTTCCCCAGACTCCAGCCCCTGTCCTAAGCCCCATCATGTTGGGTAAAGGAAGAACAGGGGTCTCCTTTCCTTACAGGGGTGTCTCTTACTGTAAGTCCGTGGGCACATGCACAGTTACTGCTCCCCTGCCCATCTTGGGCAGCTTTCCATTAGCCTGTTCAGCTAAGGTTCGGGCAGTGGCTGTTTTGTCCTCTGATGCCCTCTGTTCCATCTGAGATTGGAACCTGTCCATATCCACTTTTAAAGAGTGGCTTATCAGCATCTCTGCTGAGTCCCAGAATGGAATTCTAGAATCGGGAGGCCTGGGTATACGTTCCGCTTTGCCATGTTCTGATTCTGTGCCTTTGAACCTTAGTTCATTAATTATGAAACAGATGCAATCATAATTCTCAGACTTTTTAAAGAAATGAAAGAGTATAGGCATCAAAGGCTTAAACGCCAATAAATATTATTTATTGTTGTATTGGTTTGCTGTCGTTGTCTTTCAGTTCCTTCCAGGGTTGTCCCCGTCAAAGCCCTGTATCCTCCTCCCTGCTCTTCACTCGTTTTTCCCGCTCCCAAGCCCCTTCTCATAGGGTTCCAGTTTCTTTTCTCACCGTCTACCGAAGTGATTCATTCCCCAAACATATATTCCCCATGGTAAGAATCGAGCCTATGACCTAGTGTCTACTCTGAATACTGAGTAGCTAGAAAATATCAGAATTTGAAAGCACATACCAACAAGATGGAGAAATTGAAACTCAGAGAAGTGGAGTGACTTGGTCAAGGCCACAAAGTAAGCTAAGGGTCCAAAAGTCAGTTCTGTGGCCTCCCAGTCCAGACTCTTCCCTGTTCCTTTAAGTTTCAGACTTGCTTTTGCATGGAGGAGCCTCCATGTTGCTTCCTCAAGTGGTTTTTTTCCTGATTCTGCTGGTAGCTTAGGTGACCTTTCACGAGTTCCTATGGCACCCTACCTTTCCCCTTAATAGCACATACATAATTGTAAGAAACTGTTGGGTGGCTATTTTCCCTAAGAGACATTAAGCTCCATGAGTGCAGGGATTAGCTCTGTCCTGTTCACTATTTATCCCATGTGGTTGGCATGTAGAAAGTGGTCAGTAATATGTAGGAATATGGTATGACCAATCAATATCTGACTGACCAGCTGGGGAGTGTATAGTGCATTGTAAATCTTCCTGCTGCTTCTCCAGCAGAACCCATCAGGAAGACCAAGGCATGGGGGGGCCGAGTGTTTGTGTCCTCAGGTGCGACAGTTCCCTTTCCTCATTTCCCTTCAGGCATGGAGGTCCGGTTTTCCCAGGTGCATGCCCAGTGGGGTCCCTGAACTAGTTCCTGTGTAACTCTTCTCGTCCATTATCATGATCAGAGTCAGTAAGTGAAGGAATAGGGGTTGGTCATCAGATGGCTTCGCAGACCCTTTCAATGCAGAGATTCTATGATTCTCGTCATTCATTCATTCTCCATCACTGACTCAACACCTATTTGAGAATCTACCATGTTTCGGGCCCAGTCTAGACACTGGGGATACAAAAGTGAAGATAACAGATATAAATCTCTGCTGCATGGAACTTACATTCTAACGGGGGAACATGGACAATATGCATCACATGCATCAGATAAAGGTGTGTCCTATGGGAGTATGTAAAGTGTGGCAGGAGAATGGGGGGAGGTTCTGAGAGAATGAGGTGTTTTAATTTTGTGACATTAGGACTTTGCAAGTCTTTTAGATGGAAAATCTCAAGTGAGTGACCCAGATTCTGCCTTAGGCACATTACAGACCAAGGAAGGATGAGAATCCTATTCATCATACTTCCTCTCAGACCCCTACGTGCCCTTTGCTGTCCTCTTGAAAGGTGTTCACTTCTTCTTGGGATGATCTGGCCTTGCTGGGGCTGAGGCCCCTGAGCTGGAGAGATAACTGAGTCATTAATTTCACCTCCATAGGCTAATCTGGTGTCAAGGTGATTTATACTTCTCACTAGCAGATAAAAGTTCCGGAGTCCCAGGGAGTTCAGTCACCTTAATGCCACTGAAGCTATAAATACCCTTTGAAGACATAGACGGTGGGTACTGAAATATCAGCCAAGTGGTCTATAAAGGCTATGGAAATTTACCACTCCCCTTGAGAAGTGACTCTGCCCATGGAGCCTTCTGAGGCTACTCCTCCCATTCAAATTGTACATCATCTCCCAGGATTCTCCATAGTACCCTTGGTCATCTTGAAGGGAGGACAGGACCGTACTAAAAAACCACATTTGGAAGGAGGAGGACTTTGCTTAGGGTACCTGCATTCGTTTCCATTATTTGCGCCTGAATTCATTTTCTCCTATGAAAAATCCTTTAGCACTTTTCCCAATTGTGTTAATTCTTCATAGTATTAAGATCAACTTCTTCTAATAATTTCTATGGGTCTATGACAGGCCATGGGCTTTTGTCCTAGGGAAACTTGCAAAAGTGACCATGCTGGCTGGCGTAACACAACACCCCAGCTCCGGGCCATGTCCTGTATTTACGTGTCCTGTGCTGCACTTTGGGGATTCGCGGATCTGAGACGTTGGAAAACGATGCAGGAACATGCGTCCTTTCAAAGGTAGTGCTGCATCTCTCTCATTTTTGAGTCTCCAGTGTCTGGACCTGTTCACAGGGCGTGAACGGCATCATTTAAACATAATAAACACATGTGGAAATGCAGTGGCACCTATTTGGGGGTTTAAGCATGCCTGGCAGTCTGGGATCTGGGGTGAGTGGGGTCGGGGTAAGGGTCCACGAGGGCAGCTGACAGGTGTGTTTGTGTGAGGAGCACCTGGGGTGAGAACTCCTCTTAGGGGAGAAATACTTGTGCCTGTTGAATTTGACCCCATTATACGGCTTTGGTCATAGTGGGGACATGTGATTATGAGTAAAGTGTGGAGTTGACCCCTCAGATTTACACCCAGCTCAGTCCCATGGACTTGTAGCTGAGCCGGAGGGGGAGAGGAAAACCTGTGAGCCCTCTCATGAATACTTTCTAGTTTATGTCACACTCGCCTGGAGGTTCCTGGCAGTGCTGATGATTGCGCTTCACTGTGCCACAAACTACTTCTCAGTTTTGGCTCTTTCAGAGTGTGGGTTATAATGTTAGCTGGGAGACCGCAGCAGCTGAGAGGGGACAAACGGCAGTGGGGTGGCATGTGTGCAGAAAAAGTTCTGTGGTACTGACTGGATTTGCATGTGAACTTGTAAATGGACCCCCAGAAATGCTCATGGGGCCTTAGGGGGCGGTCTTTGTCAGAGGCTGAGGTTCTGCATGATCACATGGAAGCAAGGCAGATAATTATTGCTGTTAGTGTCATGGCACTTGGACCCGCAGGCTATGAAAGTGTGTGTGTGTGTGTGTGTGTGTGTGTGTGTGTGTGTACACGCTTCAAACTCAGGGATGCTCAATCAGGACTCCAGTGGTCCCTGAAGATCCATCTCAGCTTCGCGGATGCTTATGTGAAATATAGCTGAGGCAGCAGGCCTGGGTGAATTTCCAGTTGGTTTCCCAGGAGGAAAATATAGCTCAGGACACTTGTTAGTACAAAAGTTTCAGTGCAGTAGAATATAATCAAGGATCTTCAGGTGAGCACAAAGAGTAATCAAGAGAAGCCAAATGAAAAATAATGGGAGAAAAAAGGGAAATGAAGGACTGTAACTCATAAGAAGTCGGCCAGTCCTTGTGTAGATGCTAGGAGGGCTGGTTGGATAACTAGAAAGGATGGAATGAGTTGTAGCCAAAGCAAACATCACTTGAACATTTGTCAGGATGTCCAAACCGAGGGAGTTGTTAAACTGGGGCACAGACAGTGAATCATCAAACCTGCTCCCCTGTTGGTAACCAGAGATGAGGCCCAGGGTCTGCTCCAGAAAATACCTGTCTAGTGTCTGCTGCTTCAACTCTTGACAGAGTTAGAACAAGGCTGAGCTTTGGAAGGCAGAACTGACTCCGTAATGATGAGACATGTCCTGCTGTGCCAGTGCCGTCCAGGATGTGAGAAGTTATAAAACTGAAGTGAAACAGAGCCTGGAGATGGTATTCTTTGGCCAGGCAAGCCGGGTGGGGACCAGTGGTCCACAGGGGGCCTGTCTGCAAAGTGCACAACTTCCCTTCTGCTTGTCAAAGTGACTTGTAGCTCAAGGGAGTCCAGATTTCTCTTGCCTGTTCCTTTACCTTATGAAGGCAGGCAGAAAGGAAATGCAACTTGCTGGGAACTCAAAACAGCTTCCGGGTGACTGACAGGGATGTCTAGGGCACTTTCCACTCAGTCCAAGCTGGCCCTGTGTTAGATGATGAATGTGAATCTCAGGGAAACCACACGACCACTCCTCGTTGTCAAAATAGCGGTTGTGCTCTGTTCCAGCTCTGTCCGGGCTGCAGGGAATATGGGTGCTTCACTGTTAATTCGCCTTTGGGGTTACAGCATGGGCATTGTCACCAGCCTGGTTGGCCTGAGACCTAGAGGTTTCCCAGGATGAGGGACTTTTCAGTGCTGAAAGCGAGTCAGACCCTGGAAAGCCAGGAGTGCTGATCTCTCACTGGGGAGAGCCTTACATGCTAAACGCTTTACCCAATTGGTTTCATGCGTCTCTTTTATCCCCTCTGAGGCGAACTCTAGTACATTTATTTCCTTTTTTTTTTGTTTTTTAAATGTTTTTTAAAATTTAAATTTATCGATTTTTTTTAAGAGAGAGAGAAAGGGGTTGAGAGAGAGATTGATTTGTTGTTCCACTTATTTATGCATTCATTAGTCGATTTTTGTGTGTGCCCTGACTGGGGATGAAACCCCTAACCTGGGCATATCAGAGCAACCCTCCAACGAACTGAGCTACCCGGCCAGGGCCTGCATGTGCTTCCATTTTAATGGAGAGTAGCCGGGTGAGAAGAGGTTAGCAAACTTGCCCCAGAATGTCAAAGTCAGTTGTCTTTGGGTAGTGAGATTTCAAGTGAACTTAACTGTTTTTCTCTGCACTATATATTGTTTGAATTGATTAAATGAGCATGCATTACATAATAAGAATAAAAGCCCAATAAGCCCGTTTTCCTTGTGGGAAAGTAATTTTCCAAAGCCCTGTGTTTAGTGAGTTGAGTCTGGAGCCCTGCTCTGATAAATTCCCAAGGCCATGCGGCTTGTGACCACGTAGGCAGGACTGGTTAGAGAAGCCACTCCCTTGCTATAGGGTCCTTCTGGTTTTTGGGGAAGTTTCCACCCTCACCCCTGGCTGATTTAGAACCACCCTATGCCGAATTCTCTATAATGAAGACAATTACAATGACTTCATTTTAATAGCTTCGCAATTGGTTAGAGTATTCTTGTGTGTGGTGAGCAAATTTCTTTTCAGCAGCAAGATGCCAGATATGAAAATTTTATTTTTAGCATATTTAATCAGCACCCTGGGGCAAATGCTGATAAAGTTCTTGTATTTCTTATGAATATGGGCGAGTATGTGGGAACCCAGCGGAGGGCTCCTAAATCTCTCTCTTTTAGCACCTGTGCTGCCCGTTCCCTGCTGTCTGGAGCATCTGGCCGTTCCAGTTGCTGCCGCAGAGAGAGAGTGCATAAGGAGGGTGGCCAGCTGACCATTCTGATGGGGGAGGGATGGGGAGGCATGGAGGAGGCTTTGAGTCCTGCTGGGCTAGAGATCTCAAAATCACTTAGAAAACATTCCAGGTCTGCCTTGAATGTTCCTAATTAATGGGACTCATGCTCATTCTAAAGCAAATTGCCTGGTTTGCTGTTTCTCCTTATGAAGCCTGAAACATTGAAGAGGCCTAGAAATTTCCTTGCAACGCCTCTTCCACTCTGTGGTGCTCATTCATGGTTTGGTGGGAGGCACCTGGGTATAGGGATTTAGGCTCAGGAATCAGACTGCTTGCATTTGAATGACAGCTCTGTCCTCCCCCACCCCCAAGAACTTGGGTCATTCAGTTCACCCCTCTAATCTAATCTGGTTGTGAAGATTAAATAATATAATGTATGTATAATGCCTGTTGCAGTGTAAATGCTCAATGCCTGCATCCATCAGGATTTGACCAGGGCTGGCAGAGATCATGGGCAGATTTGACTGCGTGGGCATGGGCCGAAGATGTCATTCAGGGTTGCCAGGAAGGGAGATCACAAGAGATTGGAACTTCATGGGCATGGCCTGAAGCCCCACCTCTCAAGTGTCATATCCCAGAACAGGGGATATGCATTTTTAGCAAGTTCCCAGGTGATGCTAATGCTGGGGACCCTGCTTTGAGAACCACTGTTCCAGACATGTAAAGACAGTGGTGCCGCGGAGGGTCCTCTCTTCTCTCTTAGGTTATTTTATGTCACCATTCAGATGTCTTTTTCTGAGACACAGTCCTTCTTTATGATCTAAGAATATCTGTCATTGTTACCTGTTCTACATGTTTTTCTCCATATTACTTATCTCACTCTCACAGTGCGGGGAGGGGGGGGCTGTCTACCTCTCCTGCCAGAATGTAAGTGCCATGAGGGTAGAAGCCTTCTCTCTTGTTCACAGCACTTAGAACAGTGCTTAATATGTAGTAGGTGCTTATTCAATAAATATTTACGCAGTGAAAGAATGAGCGATCTCCCAGGTCCAATGTAGTTGAAAGTTCTTCAACTCCTCCTCTTTGTTCCTGCAGCACTAACCTAGTTACTTTGTCCTGAGAACAATTATTTAAATAGAATTAAATGGGTCAAGTTGGCTATTGAGAGGAATTTTTCATTTTTATAAGATGTTCCAGGCAACACTGCCTGTGCAGAACTGAACCCAATCTGGAGTTTTCTTAAGTAGTGGGAAAATAGCCATAAAATGATTAAGATGGTTTAAATTAATTTTATTCTTAATATTTCCATTTTTAATAAATATTTAATACATTGCTCTTCTGGGAGGCAGAGAGCCAAGAAATTTCAGCAGTAATGTGTGTATAAAATTTCTTTTTTGCCTGAAGCAGCACATTTTGAAAGCTATCTCAACAGGTTATGACAGGTAGCACAGGAAAATATTATTTTAATTTTCCTGGGTCAATGATTAGAATGACTGAAATGCATACATACTTACATTGCACTTTATCAGTGTGATCCATGTGGAGAAGGGGAGGTGAGAGAGAACTGGACTGGTTTATTATAATTAAGTTTGTGCCCGAAACGCCAAAGGACACCAAACACATTGGACATGTCTGTGGCAACTGGACACAGCCGTGAAAAGGTGGAATGGAGCCTAAGAGTGGCTCACTGCTTTATAGCAGGTGGTAAAATCTAAAGAAAATTTTAAGCGAAGGACATCTCATGGGCTATTTTCCTAAATTTTCCGTTCATGATCAGATGTCACGTGATAAACAGCCCTGGAAACGGTGAGCGTGTAGAAAGCCATTTTGAATAACTAGACATTCATTTTAGGGTCTGATGACCCTACAGGGCTCTACCTTGGTTCCTGTTCCTCTCAGCAGGACTGGAGAGGTAGCCTGGGGTCAGGGCAGGAGGAAGCATGACCGAAGTGGAATGGTACAGCAGGTCACCCACCCATCCTGAATTACTTGGACATTTCCAACAGTTTTAACACCAACAGTTGTGAATCCTGCAAAAGCCCTCTATTCTAGGCAAAGCCCGGTGAGTGGTTACCCAGGAACAGATTGGCTCCCTTATTAGGTAATGGCACTCTATTACTAGAGTCAGGAAATGGGTGGGATGGCCTCCTTCCTGCATCGATAAAGAGCAGAGTCCTGTACAGAGCGGGTCTCTATTCGGCTCTTAAAGAGGCCCCCTGACTGCAGTCTTCTCATTCTGTGAACAAGTAACCTAGCCTAAAGAAGCTAAATGACTAAGTATGTTTATATAAAATAGTGTTACTTGCACGATTTCCTATTTTAACTTAAAAATAAAGATGGATGAACTTAGGACTTCTTAACAGTTGATCATCTTTGTTTTTTGAGATCACTATTTGATGAATAAATCACTCATTTACCAAAGGTACACAGTATAGTTCATTGTTTTTTAAATCTCTTACCCTTATTGCAAGACTTTTCCTTTTGTTGCTAAGAAGATTATTTTGTGTGTGTGCAAGCACATATGTGAGAAGAATACGTGGGATAATATAGTGTTTTCTTTCACAATTCATCATTTATTAGCTCTACTATTGATAATTCTCATTTGAAGCAAATGCTGAACACCCTTTGTTCTGGAGGATAGTTAAGAGGTCAATCCTTTGTCGATTCTTCCTAGGGGTCATGGGTGGTGATAGCCTTGGGTGACAGAAGTGGGAAGTTGGATTTGGGTCAGTGGAAGGTAGGGTTGCCTGGGTAGAGTGTGAGGTTTATCTGTTCTCCCTACCAGCCCAGCTAATGGCCAATAAGCAACTGGATTTTTAAATTAGATCTTGCATCTGCTTTAAAAGGAATGAAACAGTTTCTCAGACAGTCATTGTATGTTAAGGGATTATAAATTGTCTACTCAGTATTAACTCTTCCTTTATTCTTTGCTTACAGATTCCTGGTTTTGTTTAAGGCAGCAATGCGAGTAGTTCACAACGCTCCATTTCATGGTCTCTCTTGCAGGTTAGGTGGCTGTGTAGTTAGGTTTTGACCAATGTGGTACAGGCAGAAGAGCCTTTTGCATTTCTTCTTACTCCTTCTTCCCATTGAAAAGAGGTTATAATATCTGGAGATGCAGCAGCCATACTGTAACCATGAGGCAACAGATATGATGTAAAGACCAAGGAAGTATCACATCAGCCTGGCATTATTAAGCAGTGAACTAACACCTATGAGATGACTTGGTTAAGCTTGTTAGTAGTTCCAGTAGAAGGGTTTTTTGTTTCTTGCAAGTAATGCTTTCTAACTGACTCAGGATAGCATGGTACAGTGGAGAGAATGTTATAGTAGGAAGCCAGAAAACTATGTTCTAAGCTTTTTTTTTTCTATTTTCCTCTTAGAAACTTATTTTAAGATATTCCCTTTAAATTAGGTCCCCAGCTGCCACCTCTCATTATGACACACACAGTAGGACCTCTATAAATGGGGTTAAACTTGCAAAATAGTATAAAGGGTACCTTGCCATCCTAATGCAGATGGATGGACTGGATGAACTTTGAGGTCCCTTTTAGGTTTAAGAGGTTAATTCAATGCTAAGTTATTTCTGGAGGAGAATTGGCTGTTTGAAAGAAAATTGGTAGTGGCGGTGGTAGGGGTGGATATGTGTGTGTGTGATATTTAGAATTAAATGATAAACTAAGTTTTATTTTAAAGATTGTATGAAAGCCTATGACAAAATATCAACAATGGGTTTTTTGGGGGTTAAACTAGAGCTGATTGTCCTGCTGCTCCTCACTGTGCTTTTCTTGCATGGATGCTTGGCTTCTCTGTCTGCCTTGGGTTCAGCTCTGTCAGTTCTTACGTACTGCGCTCCTCTACCCATGACTTGTGTTAAAATTGATTACTGTTGATGAATTGCCTTGAGTTTCCTGGAGATCTAGGAGTATTGTGAGCTAAGAAAGGAGTGGTCATCGTGTGTGACAAAGACAGACGAATCTATAACACAATCTGTTCAATTTTTGTATACCTTAACCTGCACCTGTGAGGGTCCCCAGTTCCTTGATCTGCATGCCCTGTGGTGCCCAGGAGCTGAAATGTGAGGGACTGGAATGACTGTGCTCTGTGTCTGTGCAATGTCATGGCTGTTGCCTAGACACGGAAGCGGGCAGGGCTTTGTCACCTCTTAGAGGTCATAAAACCCATCCACACCAGGGACTTCCTGATGTCTTCCAGGACTCCAGACCTCGGTTCAGTATAATTAATTCTCAAGAGGGACAGCTTCCTCCTCAATATTGACGGCGTTGAGGAACGCAAGCTGCCACTCAGGATCATTGTCAATGGGTTGCCAATAACTGAGCGAAGCTTTGAAGATTATTTGTCATTGCAGTTGCTTTGCAACAGAAGAAAAAGCAAATTGATTGTTAGAGTTCCTCAGGCTGAGAAACAAAATGCCAGGGCTGATTTCAGTCCTTTATCCCCAGCAAGTCTGCTCATACACCGCGCTCCTTCTCTCTCCTCCTTCACCACTGCCTCCCCTCTGCTTCCTCTCATGCCGGCTTAGTGTTTACGGGGGGCAATCGGCTGCCTTCTTTTGTGCTCCCCTCCCCCACGGGCCTACTGCGAAAGCTTATTTGCTTCTACTTCCTTAGAGTTCCAGGTGGGACTTCTCTCCACCAGCATCTGAGGTTAAGGGCACGAGGTTGGCTAGGACAGTTACTTTAGAGGCACTGTTGTGTCTCTAGTCAGAGTCATTAGAAGACAACTTTGAATTCAGGTCGTTGGAGTCCATTCTTACTTTTTTCTCCAATGGTGCATCTCTGTTTAAATGAGTAAGTGTCTTGTCCGGCGTACGCATTTGAAAACTAAGCCATTATTGAGTTATGATGAGAGTGTTAGAGCCCCAAGCTTTATCAAACTTTTTCTTCATTTTTAATGGTTCCTTTGTATTTTATTAAGCATATTTTAAGAATGTTGGAACCTCTGAGAATCAAGTATGTTATATTTCCCTGGAAGGCAATATTGACTAGAATTTAAAAGCAGAAACTTAAAAAAATTCAATATGCCTGACTTGAGTGTCTGGTTCTGTCTCTTTCTAGTTGTTTAGGGTAAGACATTCAACTTGTCTGAGCTATAATTTTAAAATGATATAAATAATTCCTACCTGCTGGAATAATTGCTAAGGGTTAATTAAAAATGAGATAATGTGGGAATGGCATCAACGCAGGCCTTAACATAGAGTAAGAACTTAATAAATAGGAAAGGAACCCCCTCCCCCCCCAAAAAAACCTGGAACTACAAGGAGGGCAGGCCCCTTGTAGTATAGGCTTTCCCTGCTAGGTGAGTATTCTAGGAACCCATCTGTATCAGTGCACCATCTGGTGATGTTGTGAGAAGCTGCATTTGGCTTCAGCAAATTTTTTTTAAGGACTCTTTCAACACATTTGCCCATTCATGATGGGTGGTTTAGGAGGGCGCCTGCCCACAGCACACTGAGTGTTCAGCAGTTTTTGACCAAAACCAGCAGGACCCCTGTGCCCCACCCTCCCTATTCACGCAATCTCATCCTGAGCGACTGTTTTTTGTTTCCCCTGATGAAAAAGGCCTCAAAGGGAAGTGTTTTGCCGATGTGGAAGAGGAGAAACAAAAAAATGGCAGAAGCACTGAAAGGCATCAACATTGATGAATTCAAAGACTGTTTTGAGCAGTGGGAAAAATGTCTTGATAGGTGCAGGGGTGTCCAACATTTTGGCGTGTCTGGGCCACACTAGAAGAAGAAGAGTTGTCTTGGGCCACACAGTAAATACACAAACACTAACGGAAACCAAAAAATCTCTTAATGTTTTCAGTAAATTTACATTTTGTTTGGGGCCACTTTCACAGCCAACCTGGGCCACATGTGGCCCACGGGCCGCGGGTCGGACACCCCTGGGCTGTATTGCATCAAGTGGAGAGAACTTTGAAGGGGACAGAAGTTTAAACATGTAAGAATAAATACACAATTTTTTAGAAATAAATTCTGGGTTTTTGGTCCCCTTGTAATGGGTGTGTTTATGAATCCAGGAGTAAATTGGAGTCTGAGGTACACACTCATATGCCCACGTAGCCTCATTAGCATTGTACAGTGATAATACATTTTTTGGTAATCTGTAAGTATGTTTTTATTAAAGTATAATTGACATGCCACATTATATTACTTTCACGTGATCAATGTGATATAAATATTTGTATATATTGTAAACGATGATCCCAATAAGTTTAGTTAACAAAAGCATGTTTGCACGTATTTTATTTTACTTTATTTTATTTTTTAAAAGATTTTATTTATTTATTTTCAGAGAGAGGAGAAGGGAGAGAGAAAGAGCAATGTATGGTTGCTTATATCACATGGCCCTCACCGGGGACCTGGCCCGCAACCCAGGCACATGCCCCAACTGGGAATCGAACCGGGACCCTCTGGTTCCCAGCCCGCGCTCAATCCACTGAGCTACACCAGCCGGGCCTACATGTATTTTATATAAATGCAAATACATGTATAGGAACATTATTTCTAATTGGCATCTGGTTGTAAGTTGCCATGTGGTATAAATTTTCACTTTATATTGTTCCGCTTAATCATTTTTATTTTCTATAGTCCATCATTCACAACACACTAGTTTTGTTTTTTTTCAAAGCAGAAATATGCTACATGCCAAAATGTTCATTAATTTTACAACCTCTGAAAAGTGAGCCCTAACTTCATAGCATGGCGTGTTTCCAGCTTGGCCCCCAGTCAGAATGCTAACCTGGCCCCTTTCATTTAGTTTCCCCCGCTAATTTGATGCCATGATTTAGCCTCGTTTAGTTCTCAAACACCTTACTCTTCTCTATGTTTGAGTCTTTGCACGAACTGTTTCCTCCATCTGAAATTCCCTCTCCCCCTTTCTTATGGGAATTGGAAATCCCTAATCCTGCTTGAGGTCCAGCCAAAGTCTCACTCCCGTTTCCACAGCTCTCATCCCAGGGGTTCTTATTCTGTACCTTTATTACAGCTCCTCTTTCACTGAATTGTAATTATATGTTACTGGGATTTCTCCTCTACTAGTTTTAACTCATGTGCCTCTGCAATGCCTTACACAGAGGCAGAAACAGAGTGTAGGATTGCAGGACATATTTTTGCTGAATGTTGGAATGAGTGTGTATAAGTGTAACACATAATGTTCACATTAAAACCAAATCAAGCAACTAATAATTTGTTCAGTCTTAATAGATAGTAAATATATGTAATTCAGTTTTACCTTATTATTAAATAAATACTTAGCATTTACTTGAAAAAGTATCTTGTAGACTTGAGCAGTGCTCTCAATTGAACTTTACGCAATGATGGAAACTTTCACGCTTTCTAAACCATAGCCATTACACATTGGTCTATTGAGCACTTGAAGCAGCTAGTGGCTAGAGTGATCAAGAAAGTGAATTTTAGAGACAGGAGTGCAAACCAGCCAGAGCGGTGGCAATGCAGGGCTGCCCTGGTGCTGACCTGGAGGGAGCGCGAGGCGCAGGGCAATGCCAGCTATGGGATCCAGTGACAGTGTGAGAGGTACTAGCTCTTGGCAAGTTTGCAACATGCATGAGTATAAGCTAGTTATTCTTAGCTCAGGAGGTGCTGGAAAATCTGCACTGACTATACTGTTTGTTCAACGAACTTTTGTTGAAAAATATGATCCTACGCTAGGAGATGGTTATAGCAAGCAAGTTGAAGTAGACGCACAATTGTGTATGCTTGAAATCTTGGATACCACAGGAATGAAACAATTTACAGCAGTGAGGGATTTGTACATGAAAAATGGACAAGGCTTTGCATTACTTTATTCCATGACGGCACAGCCCACATTTAGTGATTTATCAGATCTGAGAGAACAGGTTCTTTGAGTTAAAAACGTTGATGATGTTGCAGTGATTCTGGTTGGTAATAAGCGTGACTTGGAAGATGAAAGAGTTGTAGGAAAGGCACAAGGTCAAAATCTAGCAAGACAATGGAACAACTGTGCATTCTTAGAATCCTCTACAATATCACAAATAAATGCTTTTATGACCTAGTGAGGCAAAGTTACAGAGAAACTCCAGTGCCTGGGAAGGCCTGCAGAAAGTCATCATGTCAGCTGCTTTAATATACCAAATGAGTTGTTGCTCTGAGCCAGGTCTGAAGAACTGTTGCCCAGTTCAGCAGTGCCAGCATTCCGACTTCGTTAAGCCTACCAAGATCTTACGTGGACTTTCTGTGGTGGTCCCTTTAGGAGGTGAATGAAAGCTACTGCATCAGTTTGCACATTCTAGTCACTTTCCAGTATCACAAGAGAGATTTTTACTTATGCAATAGTACTAGAGTATGCAGCTGGTGAAACCAGAGGCGACAATCTATACTGGTTTAGTGTTTTTGCCTGTTGGTGAGTGTTTCACACGTGTAACACTTGGTTGAGATGTTAAATGGTGGATGAGTACTGTGGACGTGAATGTGGGAAGTAGTTTTAACCACGTGTAATTGGTGACAAGGCCTAAGTTGTGGTAATGATTGCTGTTTTATTTAACGATGCCTTATTGCTTCGTATACATTAACGTTGGGTGTAAAGATTGTGTGTCTATCCAACAGGAAGCCACAGTATTTAAATTGACCAACCTAATGTTACAACCACTTAGAAGTGGCTAAATGTAAGCCAAAAGCCTTAATTAAAGTGGTGCTATTTTGTATAATTTAGCATCAGTAGTTCAATAAATTTGGATTGCCATGCAAGGGCTTGCATTATTTAAAAAAAAGAAATTAAATCTTTAATCTTATTTAATTTTAATTAGTTTAAACTTAAATTCCAGTAACCATAGGTGGCTAGTCCCTGCCATTTTGGACAGTGAAAGTCTATAGTACTTAGTAAAAAGTTCTCAGAGTTCATGTATAGGTTCAAGGTGTCTTTCTTTTTTTTTTTTTTTAGGAATCCTAGATTCAGGAAGTAATCTATTGATATAATCAACATGAGGTACTTGAAACACAAAAGAAAATCCGCCCAAGTTTACCAATTAATCATTTTTGTTTGTATGAAATGTTAACCCACTTTTAGAAATTGATCTATTATGCTTAGCTTCATTAACTATCACATAATAGGAACCAAATCAGGGAACCGATATTTGTGTTCATTTAAATAGATTATATCTCTTTCTTCTCTTTTTTAGGCTTATTTAAATTACATTTATTGGGGTAACATTGGTTAATAAAATTATGTAGGTTTCAAGTGTACAATTCTATGGCACATTTTCTGTGTATTGCGTGTGTGTTTACCACCCACCATCAAATCTCCTTCTGTCCCCATATACTTGACCCCTGTGACCCTTTACTACTCACCCACCCCTTTCTCCTTGGGTAACTGCCACACTTTTGGTCTGTCTAAATAGGCTTTTAAACATGATCTTAATGACTGTATGTGATTACATTATTGACTAGACTATAATTTAACCAATCTTTTATTGTTTCCAATGTTTTGCTGTTATAAGCATCATAAAACATGTACTAGTTAAGAGCATGGGCTTTGACACATAATACATCTGGCCTAAATTCTACATTCATGACTTACTGGCTGTGCACTCTTGAGAAATTATTGAAAAAATTATTTTTTTACATATTAAAGTACATTTTATTGACTATGCTATCATAGTTGTCCCAATTTTTTCTCCCCTTTATCCCCCCTTCCATGTACTACACCCCTCACCCTCCACCATCCCCTCTTCTCCCCCCAAAGTTCATGTCCATGGGTTGTACATATAAGTTCTTTGGCTTCTCCATTTCCTGTACTATTCTTAACCTCCCCCTGTCTATTTCTGCCTACCTATTATGCTTCTTATTCCCTGTACCTTTCCCTCCCATTGTCCCCCTCTCCCTCCCCACTGGCAACCCTCCATGTGATCTCCATTTCTGTGATTCAGTTCCTGTTCTAGTTGTTTGCTTAGTATTTGTTTTTGTTTCTTAGGTTCAGTTGTTGATAGTTGTGAGTTTGTTGTCATTTTACTGTTCATAGTTTTTGATCTTCTATTTCTTAGATAAGTCCTTTTCACATTTCATACTAAGGGCTTGGTGACAGTGAACTCCTTTAACTTTACCTTATCTGGGAAACACTTTATCTGCCCTTCCATTCTAAATGATTACTTTGCTGGATAAAGTAATCTTGGATGCAGGTCCTTGTTTTCATGACTTCACGTACTTCTTTCCAGTCCCTTCTTGCCTGTAAGGTTTCTTTTGAGAAATCAGCTGATAGTCTTATACAAACTCCTTTGTAGGTAATTCTCTCCTTTCTTCTTGCTGCTTCTAAGATTCTCTCCTTGTCTTTAATCTTTGGTAACTTAATTATGATGTGTCTTGGTGTGCTCCTCCTTGGGTCCAATTTCCTTGGGACTCTCTGGGCTTCCTGGACTTCCTGGAGGTCTGTTCCCTTCTCTAGGTTGGGGAAGTTTTCCTTCATTATTTGTTCAAATAAGTTTTCAATATCTTGCTCTTCCTCTTCTCCTTCCAGCATCCCTATGACTCAGATGTTGGAATGTTTAAAGTTGCCCCAGAAGTTCCTAAACTTCTCTTCATTTTTTTTTTTTTTTTTTGCATTCTTCTTTCTTCATTCTGTTCTGGTTGGATGCTTATTTCTTCCTTTTATTCCAAA
The DNA here is from genome assembly GCA_004026765.1 of Micronycteris hirsuta. Classification (NCBI taxonomy): domain Eukaryota; kingdom Metazoa; phylum Chordata; class Mammalia; order Chiroptera; family Phyllostomidae; genus Micronycteris; species Micronycteris hirsuta. The sequence continues at coordinate 53,757 of PVJI01008933.1, forward strand.
TTGTTGATTTGAGCCCTGGTTTCTTTCCCTGCACTGTTGGTTCCCTGTATATTTTCCTTTATTTCACTCTGTATAGCCTTCATTTCTCCCTTCATTTTGTGACTGTGCTCAGTCAATTCTGTGAGCATCCTGATTACCAGTGTTTTGAACTCTGCATCAGACAGGTTGCCTATGTCCTCACCACTTAGTTCTTTTTCTGGAGTTTTAATCTGTTCTTTCATTTGGGCCATATTTCTTTGTCTCAGCGCGCTGTCTGGATGAGTTTCTTTAACTCCTTGGTTGTTGGACTTCCATGTAAATGTTTTTCTGGCAGCTCTTGTTATTCTTTCTAAATTGGTTGTTATCTTCTTTTGTTGTGTGAGGAAGCAAAATGTTTCTGCTTACACCTCCATCTTGGCCTGAACTCCTGTGCCTTTTTCTTTTTCTCCCTCAGGATTGGTTAAAAAATGTTTGGCTTCTAAGTTCATGCTAGTAGGTAATTACCTTTAGTTCTACAGAGAGCAACCACAAATAAGTAAATTCCAGTATTATCCAATAGTACAGAACCCCAAGGTGTGATTTAATAAAGCATAGACTTAGTGTATAATCTTTTATTCCATTGGGGCACCATCTGAGCCTGTGAAGCAATAATTTCCTAAATTGCACCCTCGTGGCCTAAGTGTTAATTCTGCTTCCAGAGATTTCTAGTTTCAAGTAAAGGAGTAGGTTTTACACTATGAAATCCGAGTCCAATTTTATTGCCTTTAAACCTCTAAATTAAGAAATCACAGCTTTCAAAATGAAACTGCAAATTAATAGATGAATCAACTGAATTGCATACCTTTTGTTCAGATGCTAGGAATTGTTTGACTCAGTTTTTAGGACACTTGAAGCAAAGTTTTATGTTCTGTTATGTTTATGTCAGTGTTAACTATCTCAGGAGACTAGTTATATCTACTTCTTTTTTTATTTTAATTTTTTTTGTCTACTTTAATTTTTATTGCCCTATTTTATAATGTGCTTGGTTTTGTAAGCTATCTGATACTTGGAAATTTCCCCTCAAGAGAAAATGAATTTCTTTTCTGACTTTATTGACTAATAATATCCTATATGAGCCCCACGTTTTGGGTGGGACAAAGGAAACTTATTTAGTCTAATCCAGAATATTTAATAGTCCCTTTAAATAGAAGTAGATTCTAACGTCCTCATTTTTTCCTGATTTTCACATTTTATCCATTTTACTCTCTTTTCAGGAGCTGCTTGGCATGTAAGCAGCTCACATAGCCCTGAGGGAAGGTGGTGTATGGAAATCATGGTGTTGAGTTCTCTATATGCCTTTTCCACAGGACGATAGCTGTGGAGTGGCTAATAGGACCACTCTCTGAGCTGGCAAATGTGCTGATGCATGACAGGTCCCATCTGCTGGGAGAGAATACCCTTCTCTACTCCTGATTTCCATGAAAAGTGATTTTCCTAAAGCATGCTCTGTGGCCTTTTGCCCTATCTTTTCTCTCGTCCTGGCAGAACTGGCATGAGGTTCTGGTTGGAAGGCAGCAGGTTTCTTGATTGTTTGGAGAACATGCTTCCAAGGCCCTGACTGTGGTCCCTTTTCTCCTTCCCAGTGAGAAGCAATGTCTAGGGCAGGTAGGTCTGCTTTGCAGACTCACACTCCTCTTGTATGTGCTGTCTCAGCACTGGATGCAGATCAGGGAAGGGAGGTGTCAGACCCATTGGCTCTCACAAGTGGCCGTCTTTGGTGTGTCTGCACCACTAAGTAAAAGGGATGTTTCAACCTCCACCGGTACTCTTTTACTGCATTTCTCAAACTCTAGGTCCTGGGTTGGTGGGTGGGTTAGGAGCGGGGATGGCACTCAGATAATTCCAATACACTAGTGTCTTTGTCAAGAACATAAAGAAATAAAAAACTGCAATTTTATATTCTTGGGAAGACTTTTGGGTAGCCAGAAAAATAAATCCTTTGACCTTAACTTTAATAGTTTTCTTCCTTTCTTTCTTTCTACCTTCTATCCTTCCTTCCCTCCTTCCCTTCCTCCTTTCCTTTCCTTTCCTTTCCTTTCCTTTTCCTTCCTTCCTTCTTTCCTTCCTTCCTTCCTTCCTTTCTTCCTTCCTTCCTTCCTTCCTTCCTTCTCCTTTCCTTCTTCTCCTTGTTCTTCTTATTTATAAAGTTTTGTTTAAGGTCCAATATGGACTACTTGCTCAGGACTTGGCCAATGAAGGGACTGTATTCCCTCTGAGGCATTTATGAGCCAGATCTGAGGGCCTCTAGGAGATATCTTTGGCTTTGGGATGGTAAGTATTGACCTTTGTCAGGGAACAGTATAGGTCTGGAAATGGGTTACTTGTGTTGCTCTGCAATCTCCTGTAGCTTTCTCTGACCCTCTCATTCAATCAACACATGCAAATTTTGCTTGTGAATCTTAGAGAATCAGACAGCAGCTTAACAGAGAAAAATGAACTTTGTTAAAGCAAATAAAATGAAGCCCCTATTGTGTTGATATCAATCTCAGCCTGGGTAGACGTGAAGGAAACTTGGAAAATTATTACAGATCCAGAGCCCACCAAAAGAAAAAGAACATTAAAGAAAGCTTGTATCCGAATGCCTACTCCAGGGAATGAGACTGGCCTTGAAACAGAGCGCACAGTCTCAGAGAATGCCCAAATTTTTGAATGCCACAAAAGTGTATACTTTGCATGCTATTCTCATCTGTTAAATGGGACTGTTGTAATATCTATGTGACAGAGTTGTTTCTGACATGGAGTTAAATAGTGTTGTGTATAAGAATCATTTCAGAAGTATGACTCAAACTGTTAGGTATGATAGCTAGTAAACTGAGGCAGGGAGGAGGAGGGAGACATCTCACCCATTGATTCAGCAGTCCCGAGCCAGTCCAATAAGATGGGCAGCTGTTCTGAACAAACATCGTAAGCAACAACGGCATAGGAGGAAGGGAGTCCTTGAACCTCTAGTACTGGGAAAGGGAGCCTCTGTAGCAATTTCACTAACTAAGACAAGAGAGCCTTTACTAACTGAGAAAGAAAGCCTTTGCAGCTATACATTATTCCCAAGGTTTAGAAGGGGGAGAAGGAGGGGTGCCTAGAAGCTGACTAAAGTATATAACCCCTGAACCCAAATAGTCGGTGCACTCACTTGCTGAGTGCCCACTTGTAGTCAGCTATTCAAGTGTATAGAACAAACTTACTAACAAACTTACTGATACTTTATTTTCTCCACATATTTTATAAATAAACTTCTTATCTCATTTTCACTATACATGTCTCTCACTTAAATTCATCTCTTGCGAGCAAGGAAAGAACAAAGGAGAGGCAGGAGCCCCTGACTCAGGTCTCCCCAGTAACAAAACATGTACCTCTAGGACACAACAGATTACTGCATATTATTTGTTTGACTGTGAGAACGATAAGTGAAATCATAATTGTTTGATTGTTAAGTTCATGAATGTCAGGAATTTGATGTATTTGTAGGACCCTGCAGCATTTCCTTTTGTAAAGCAAGCAGTTCTTCTGAATTTTAATTGGCAATTCCTGACTTTTGAATTGTGGTTTAGATAGGTCACTGCATTTCAGTTTTCTTAAAAATATGGCACCTGCCTTCATTCGGCCCTTCCTGGGTACAATGAGCATGGATGTGCAATGTGTTGTAGGGTTTGAGGAAGTGTAGGTGTTTTTAGAGCAACTCTGCTATTACCAGGCTTATTTCACTGAGAGAGAAAACTCAGTTTAGCAAATCATTATTTGTTTTGCAGCAGATGAAGAAAATGGTAGTGAAAATTGGTGCTGGTCTGATGTGTTCTCCCAGCTACCAATGCTAAGCATTAATGAGCGGAGTACAAAAATAAAGTTGTTTTGTGGGACAACGTATGGTTATTTTAGAATAATATGGTCATCTAAATTCAGTCCCAGGCAAATCAAAACCCTTGAGCTAAAACTGCATCCTGATTTTCTGAACAGCCATGTGTAATGCCAAGAGTCACTCTAATTAAAATTCTGCAATATGATACAATAGGAGAAGTGATGAATTACCCACTTCAAATCTGCCACCCCATGGCTATTTCATCAAATAGCTGGAGGAATAACTGGTATTCTTAAATTCACTTTAGGAAGTATTTATTGAGCATCTACAGGTGTTTGGAACTGTGAAGGATAGAAAAACTTTCCCAAAAGTCATTTCCTCATGGAAAGTAATTGATTGGAAAAGTCCTACTCAGAAGAACAATTAAGAAATAATGTAAGAGTTTAAAGTTAAATGTCTAGAAAATTGGTGGAAACAATACTTTCTGTAAGATTTCAAAGTAGAGATTTCTACATGTTTCGGAAGTTGAAGAAAACTGGGTAAGGGAGACGAGGTCAGAACATGAGAATTAAGCTCAGAGCAGGAGTGAGGCAGAAGAGGCAGGAAGCACACATAGGACTGTGTTGTAGGCTAATTAGCTTGGCTGGTGAAGGGAGTCTAGGAGGCGGAGTTCTTATTGTGAGGTCCTGGTTCTCGGCCAGAGAGTGATGGTCAAAGTCAACAAGGTCATGAAAGCTCAACTTAGGGGTTTGGTTTCCTTCGGTAGGCAGGTGTGAGGCACTGGAGAAAGCCAGGAGCCATGCAGACGGCCACTGTGGCTTTGAGACTTGCATGGGCATGAGTGTGAACAGGCAGTGCTGTTCCAGGTCTTCACTCAGGACAAGGGGTGGGGTGCTGTGGTGCAGAGGACAATTCTGGGTTAAGTTGCTAGGACATGCTCTTTTACGCCTAGGAGTCGGGGAAGCGGTGACGGTCACAAGAGAGGTAATTAAGTGGTTTGCCCACTAGGGAGGGTCTGCGTGAGGCATGGAGAAACCTCCGTAGATGACTTTGGTTCTTTGCCAAAGAACAAAATCTAGAGTTTCAGGTATGTGAGGAGTGTTCTTATAGTTGCAACCTAACTTACATGGAAAGTTTCTTCACTGGCTCTTTTTCCTGAACTGCAAACCCCAGCCCAAGAAAGAGAAAAGACATAGGAAAGAATAAGAAGGGGGCTCTTCTTGGAACATCACACAGTTGCCAAGCCCATATGCTTAGATTACCACTCATATAGTGTCATGTTTCTGTTTATAAACATAAAATAAATCCTTAATTTCAACTTTACTTCTTGTAAGTCCCCTTAAGGTCAGAACCCACTTGTCTGTCTGTCTGTCTGTCTGTCTGTCTATCATCATCATCTCATTGAGTTTCTGCCATTATAGATTTCTGACTCTTCTGTCAGCAGGCTAGTCTCCACACTAAGTGCCATGACACCATAACCATTCCTGCTTTCACAGAGGTACTGTTGTTTCCCTAGCCTGGAAACTGCCAGATTTTTAGCTTGTTTTCAAGTTCTCCTCATTCTTCAAGAATCCGTCTACATCCCCACCTGCTCCATGAATTTTCCTTTCTAAAGTTGAACCTGGAAAGATCTCTGTTTTTTTTCGGATTATTAAAGAACTTGACCAGCATAGAGCATAGACTTAGAAGGGGCCAAATCCTTAAAATGTTGAGCATTCTCGAACATAGGAGTTACGGGCTTTGTAACTGTGCTTCTAGTTCTATTGTACCAGGATCAAGACCATTACCCTGAGAGGTCCAGCCTCTGTTCAATACATTTGTAATGGCAGGGAAATGTCAGCCCATTTTCTTTAATTTTTTTCCAGAGAGGTTTTATTTTCCCTGTCTTCCTGTTAGACTGTGGGATATGCTTATATGTCTTTGCATGGGGTGATGCATCACAAATTTACTGAACAGCAGCTGAGTTTCAGGCATGGCACTAAGTGCTGGAATTCATGGTGCTCATAATGTACTGTGAAAGTGAGCCTGCTCCATAATAACAAACAATATTTGTTAAATAACAAATAAATATTTGTTAAAGAAGACAGGAGAAAGAGACAAGAAAACCAACAATTATTAGTGACTCTTTAGAATATGGTCTCTTTGGTTAGGTTGCCTGGCTTTGAACGTTGGCTCCGACGCTAGCATTTTCCTAAACTGTGTCTCAGTTTCCTCACTATAAAATAGAATGTGAGATTTGGATGCGATAATGTGTGTGAAGTGCTTTATGCACAGTCCGTGTCACAGGGTCCCCATAGATGCGGTGACCATGACAATAATGGATTGGATGTATTGGGTAGCAGCACGTGCAGAATGGTACGGGGAGCACAGAGGAGGGGCTTCCACTCAGACCAGCGCACCCACCGGAGGATGAGAGGGACTGGTCAGTGAAGAGAGATATGTGAAGGACAATCTTCTGGGAACACTCAGCTCTGCCGAACGTATAGGAAAATGTATCACAGTGATTGAGCAAAAGCAGAGTTGACCTTTACAAATGGAAGCTGGTACCAAGTGTTCTCAGGTAGAGATGTCATTGGCAATGTGACATTTTTCTAAGAATGCCAGGCAAGTACCACCTCCTAAGACAATAATTGAAATAGCTTACTCTGCACTAGCTGTGTTCAGTGTTGTTATAAGGAATGCCTGAAAATACCTGCAAAGAAGGATGACCAGCTAAGAAGAACACTGGGCACCGTGTCAATTGCTCACCAGTATCTACATTTCTAACATGTATTGCACACAGGGGCTGATCGCTTTTAGCTACATTGATCTCCTTGGCTTATCGGGGAAAAAAATACCCTCCGAAGACAAGTGCTAGAGGGCCAGATGGAGAGAACTGTATTTTTTATAATCACATGTAGAGTTTTGCTGTTGATATACTGCTAGTCACTGGGGTAGAAATTGTTTTCTTTACATATTTCTAGACAATGGTAAATACTCTAATTTGTGGATATCTCATTTACTGGCTGCCAAAAAAAGTGTTTCTGAAAAGAATAGATCTTTTTATAGGTTTATTTAATAGATTTTTGTTAGCCAAAAATGGATAATTGTTACTTTAGTAAAGGCACAGAGTGCTATCTAGCTCATTAATGCATGTCCTATTAAAATGCATCCTCGATCTCTTAAAAGTATCTCAGAACAAGGTATATGGTGTGATCCAATTTTTGTAATATGATGTATGTGTACAGAAGTATTTGTAATAATGTATGTATGCATGTGATCACAGGAAAAGCTTCAAAAGGAAACACAAAGATGATTAGGCAGAATAGATAGGCTTGCATTTTCATCATTTATATGCTTTTGAATTATATTAGTAAGGCGGACTATTTGCTGTAACAAATAGACCAAATGGAATTGATGGTTCAATGGACATAGAAGTTTAGTTTTCTTTCATGTAACCAGTTCAAGGCAGTTCCTGGGCACTGGGAAGGGTGGGAAGGAGCTCTACTTCACACGGTTGTTCAGGGACTGATTTTCAACATGTAGCTCACAAGGTTTTCATGGCGCTAATATCACAGCCTATCCTGTGGTCATCGACAGCCAGGTGGCAGAAGGAAAATGACCACAGAATATTTTTTATTGGTGATATAGTCCTGGTGGTGGTGGTGGAAGAGAGTGTGTGTGTGTGTGTGTGTGTGTGTTATGAGCCAGGCCTGAAAAGGGCAGTTCTGCTTACATTTAATTTGCTAGAGCTCAGTCATATGACCACATCTATTGCAAGGAAGGTAGGTAGATAAAATCAGACTGTGTTCTTAGGAAGAAGAGCAGAACAAAGGTTTTAGTGAACAGCTAGCAGAACCTACCATACTTGGGGTTTCTGGTCATCAAATATTCAGGTTCTCTCTTTCATTCACATGGTGGACTCACTTACCCTCTTCCTTAGAGACTAACTCAATGCTCCATCCAAATTCTACATAAGATTCAAAGGCGAGGGTTTCTGGGTGATACAGTCTTCTCAAACACATCCAGATGTGATCCTCAGTGGCCTGGTGATGTGCATATTAAGAAAACAAGTTATCTCCTCCCTACTCCAGGGATAGCACACATGTACACACATTCACACACACATCCACATACTATATGAAGGTGGGGCTGGGGTGGTGTAACTGCAGTGATAACCCGCTTGCAGGAAGGGGGAGTGTGAGAGTCACGTGGCAATCGCTGGTTCAGGGCGATGATGAAATCCTGCTGGGAAGGCCCCTGTCTGTGGCAGTAAGGAAAGTTCTTTAAATCAGTCCTGATTTTGCCACCTTGGAAAAGCCCCCTTGTCTATGGAATGACTCAGCTCTGGGTGCAAGTTCTGTGTCCACTGTCCTTCACGGTCACATGTGAGGTGAGCACTGGAGTGAGCCTTCCTTGGGGACTGACAGCTTTCTCAGCTTGCTTTCCACCTGAGCCGACATGGGGTCTGTGAGTCTTTTAAGGCTCGAATAGTCAAAGCCTTTTTAGTCTGGGCATAGGTTTCTTTGGCGATATAATTTCCTAAACATTTAGCAGGCTTCTGATCTATTTGCGTCCACGTGAGAGTAACCACACCTTGAATTCTTAAGACATAACACTTGAGCCTTATCCACTTCTTCTCTTCCCTAACCCAGTGTTTCCCTCCTTCAACTTGATGGTTCTCTCTGACAGCCATTTGAAACTAAATGCTTAGGTGGAAAGGAAACATACTTAATAAGGTATTTGCCATGGTGTTTTATACCTGTGTTTAACTAATGCAAATTCATGGACCCGTCAAAGCCCATTTTCAGTTTAGTTTCTTACTCTTTGTGGTTCAGAAGCAGTTCAATTTTTCTGTTCTACAACGTCCGATTTTCTATATTTTCCCCATTTTTCTTTGATCTCTGCTTGCAGATCAACCCATTGTTTTTTGGGCTCATGTATTTCTTATAAATCTTTCCTAAATGCAATAAGTAATAATTAACATACCCTAATACCTGTTTTCTCACCACTTCTGCCACAGCTACGAGCCTTTCGAGATAGACTTTTGACCAAATATCTTGTTGCTGCGGATTGTGTGTCTCCACCCCTGAGCCTTTATTACAAAGTTTCTCCACCACGTGCTCCTCGTCACATACGTTAGGGTTTTGTTACGACATGTGCCACATTAAGGTACACATTTCTTCATTAATCAGGGAGGTCTTCTGTGTGTCACAAATAGATCCCGGGCTGTATAATGGCCCAAACGCATTTTCAATAGGAGTGTTTTTCTTGCTTAGGTTCTCGTTTAGCAGGGGACGGTGTGTGTTTGCCAAGGTCATTCAGAATTTCAGGCTGACGGAGGCTCTGCCATTCTTAACACAAAGCTTGCGAAGAGGCCCTCAGCATTGTCATCCACCATCAACGGAGGCTCAGGGGGACAAAGAACGGCATGATAGATTTTAAAGGGCCAGGCTGGCACGCGGCATCGACTTACTAATTAGCGCACATGCCAAGGACTGAAACTTAGTCCTGTGGTTGCACACAGCTTCAAGAGAGGCTGGAGAATTTGGTCTGGTTGTGTGCTCAAGCAGAAGAGCATGTCTGTTTTAGTGAGCAGCTGGCATCTACTGCTTGAATTAAAAATCCTGTAATCAAAACCCTATAAGATAATTTTATTTTTTTCCTAACTTCTGTCTGAGCAATTTTGCTACTTGGAATTTATTCTAGGATCATAATTAAAGAAGTGGTTAGTGACGTATATACAAGGACATACTGCAGCAGGATTGTTTATAAGAGAGGGAAAAATTGGAAGTGGCCTCGTGATAAATCCTCAGAGGTTGGCTCCTATGTAGCCTTTAGGACAATGATGCAAAGGTCTGTATTCACTGATATTAACAGACGTTTAAGTCATAGTAAGTGATCAAAGGATGTTGCAGAATAATACATACGATATGATCTTGGTCTTGCATATTTTTGTATCTTTATGGTTTGAAGTTTGGACGAATATCACAATGGCAGTAATGGCGATCCATGGCTGGTTAGATTATGAATAATTTTTTACTGTCTTCTTATCAGTATCGCCTATGTTTTGTATAGCGGATATAGATAATTTTGGTAATTGGAGGATCAATTCTGTCGATACTTGTGGTGGAACATAATTCACAAGGCAGGGAAGAGTCTACAGACCAACTTATACTAAGATACTGTTGATTAATAGTAGATTATTATAATCCTCCTCCTCATGAGTATTTATAAGTTAATAGGATGACCCAAAGAAATGAGTTTCTAGGACTGGACCTGAGGAAAGGTGTAAACCTCCAGGGGAGACTTTGGACAAGATGAGCATGATAAAATTCATGGTATTACACCTGGCATGTTGCTGTATGTCGTTGGCTGCTAATTGGAGGGGACTTATTCAGTCATTTATTCAGCAGCTATATATTGAGCATGACCTATGTCTCAGGAATGCTTTAGGCTTAGAGGGGTGGCGGTGGTACAGTAATGAGCAAAACAGGCCAAAGTCCCTGTCCCCACAGAGCTTCCATTCTAGTGGGGACGACAGGTAACCAACAAGGTAAGCAAAATACAGAGTACCTTAGACGGTGATAAAAGTGATGGAGAAGAACAGATCATCAGAGGGGGTGGGGTCAGAGGAGGGTGGATGTAAAGGCCGCAGTGCGTAGAGGCCGGGCAGTGAAAGAGGGCCCGGTGTCAGTCTCTGCCGGCACAGCATTCAGGGAGGGGGAGCAGTGAGTAGAGAGGCCCGCTGGTGGCAGTGCCCTCGGTATGTTCCAGAAGCAGGTGACGGTGTGCCTGGATCAGAGGACGAGCTAGGGAAACCAGGAGAGGATGAGGTCACAGAGGTGGCAGGGACCAGATTATGTAGAGCCTTGGTAGCAATTTTGACTTTTCCCTGGGGTGCAATGGGGAGTCACTGGAAGACATTGAGGTAACTGGCTGCTGGGTGGGTTCCTGGAGGAAGGGCTGGAGGGCAGACTGGGAAGGATCTGTTGGGAGGCTGTCGCGGTGATCCGGGTACCAGGTAACGGGGGCTCAGGCCAGTGGTATGAAGGAGGCAGCGGGAAGCGGTTGAACTCCAGAGATACTTTGAAGGTGGACCCAGTAATTACTTACGGATGGAGTAGATGTGTGGTTTGAGGGAAAAACAGGCATGAAGAGTGATTGGCAGCTTCTGCGAGGAAGGGGCTGGCTAAACTGACACAGGGACTGTAGTGGCCAGTGCAGGTTTCAGGGAGAGGTTGAGGAACTTACATAACACAGTGTTGAGTTCGAACCTGTTACATTTGAGAATCTGTTAGACATTGAGGGGGAAGTAACGAGGAAGCGCTTGGATACTGGAAATGAGGGCTTGGTTCAGAGTGCAGCTGAGGCTGGAGATCCAGACTTGGATAGGTCGCTCTGCCAGGAAATCTAGGCAGACGCAGAATAGCAGAGTGCGTGAATGTAGGCCCTGAGGCCAGATTGCCAGGGCTGGATTCCCACCAGTCAGGCACCCAGTTTCTTCATCTGTAAAGTGGAGATAGTAATTCTGGTGTCTAGCTTAGGGAACTGCTGTAGACTTAAGTTAGTACATATTTTTATTTTTTAAAAGATTTTATTTGTTTATTTAGAGAGAGGGAAAGGGAATGAGAAAGAGAGGGAAAGAAACATTGATGTGAGAGAGAAACATCGTTAGGTTGCCTCTCTCATACACCCCAACCAGGGACCAGGCTTGCAACCCAGGCACGTGTCCGGACTAGGAATCGAATTGGTGACCTTTTGCTTTGTGGGATGACATCAACCAATTGAGTCATGCTGGCCAGGGTGATATTTTTAATTCCATCGATAAAGGCCTGGCAACTAGGAAGTGTTAAATATGTTAGCTATTATTATTGTTATTTCACCATAAGTCACCTTTTGTTGAAAGAGTTGTTAATGCCTTTCCTATATTACCACACTCAATCCTCAAAGGAAACATATACTATAGATATGATCAATTTCCTTATTCATAAATGAGGAAACGAAGGCACAGAGAAGGTAAGTCACTGGCCTGTTTGACCCCAAAGATTAGGCATTTGGTCATTTTTAACATAGTCGAATCTAGTCTTGTGTGCGGATCCAGACGGCAGACGATGAGAGTTGTTCACTCGTGTAAATAGCCAGGCTAGAACTCAAAGGGTTTAGGCTCAAAATAATCTGTGAACAAAGCAACAGGATAATTTGAAATGTCAAAGTGACATTCAGTCCCACAGTAAATTAATGAGAAGTGACTGGAGGCCTTTCTTGTCATGCTGTAACAATCAGAAGCCACACTCTCTCTCCCCTCTTATCTCAGAGGACAACAATGGGCAATTTGGAGAAGCATTTTTCAAATATCAGCGGAGTCTTCTGCATACACAAAGGTGACATACTGTCAGTATCCAATTCCATTCATTTCTGTTGGAAGAAGTGTTGCTTTCAATGCTATTATGTGATATGAGCCAGGTAAAAACCGAGTGGATTTTCTGTAATGAACTTGGTATTGATAGAAAACACTTTTGTCCTCCCCACCCTCTTTGTTTACTGAGGTGATGGTCAGCCAGGCGTTTTGATTGCCTTTGAGGCATGGGTCAGAAACTTAGAGGTTCTAGGAAGTATTTAAACCATCTTGTAAAGTCCACCAGGCCTCCCGTGATGGATTATTCCTCCTATTTCAGAATTCTTTCCCTTTGGCTCTTTCTTTAGTTACAGATTCTTGGTTCCGGCTTTGGGCACTTTCTCCGTGTGCTCTCATTGCTACCTCCTAGATTCCATCTAGACCATGCCAATACCTCTGTTCTGTGAATTATAAATGGGTCCCTACTTGCTCCTTTCTGGTACTTATTTAGCAACTTGTACTTGAATAATTACAACTCTCTTTCCTCAAGGTGACTAATGGGGGTAAACATCCCAGTGGGTGAGGCTGGTAGACCTGCTTGCCATTACTCATATTCAGAGAGATGAGGGGTTTCTCAGCTGAGACTACAGATTTCCAAACTTGGGAAGTGTGCCTATGGTTTGGACAGCATGGATTCTTCTGTACTCAAGGTAAAAGTGACAATTTGTCTTTACGTGGGAGGTCAGGTTGGGAGGAGAGGCAGCTTTAATCCAAGCCTGTGTGTTCAGTCAGGTCTTCAGAGCGCATGGGCATGTGAAAGATCAGCACTCAGCGAAGTGCGGCGTGGAAAATACTCACTGTCCAGGCCAGAAACCTAGACCTCCGCTTTCCGTATTCCTTTCTTGGCCTGATCACCCACCTCCAGATCATCAGCCATCCCTGCTAGCTTTACCTCCAAAATACGTCCATTTCTACCCACTTTTCTCCATCTCCCCTTCTGCCACCCTAGTCCAGGTCTCCATCATTTTGCACATGCGGTCTTGTGACAGCCCCCTGAACGGCATTCTGCTCATGGGCTCCCACAGGCCTACCGAGTTGTTAAATGAACTTGTAAATCATAAACCACATCACGTGGCTCCCTTGCTTTGAAACCATTGACTTCCCACAACCCCCCTATGGCCCAGTCCAAGCCTGTCTCACTGACCTCGCCTAGTACCACTCTTCCCTTGAGCTCCATGCTGAGCCAAGGGCGTCGTTCTTTTTCTTGAGCAGAGCAAGCTTGTTGAAACCTCAGGGCCTTGGTACTTGCTGTTTCCTCTGCCAAGAAAAGTTTTTTGCTGTGGTTTCCCTAACCCGGCTCCTTTCCATAAAAATCTTAGTTGAAGGGTTACTTCCCTCAGAGAGGCCCATTTACTTCTCCTACTGTCATTCTCTCCTGAGCCTTCGTCCTGTCTGTTCACACACCCAGTGTATACTGCGTGTCTGCTGTGTTCCAGGTGCTGTCCTAGGCACTGACAAGAAGGTGTGGGTAAGACTGATAGCAGTTCCTGCCTTTCTATGTCTTATCATCTGGTGTCCTATCAGGCTGTTTCATTTTCTTCATAGCACGTACCTTTATCTGAATTATTCACTGGTTTGCTTGTTTTAGTGTTTCTCTGTCTATCCTGATCCTAAAAAAAGATAGGGAAGGATGAATCATTTCTGTTTTCTCAGCGTCCCTGAGGTGACCAGTCTCAGAAAGGCTGAAGGTAGCAGGATCTGGAGACATCGAGGATTAGAATAGGCCGCTTGTTAACCTGTCCTACTTAGACCTTCTTGAGCACGGGCACTCCCACACTGAGGTCAAGAAGGGTACTTGTCAGAGTCATCACAGACGCATCGTGGATGCAAATTGGAAACAGCAGGGTCCGTACCCCCTTCTCTCTCGGTGGTGGTGTTTTGCCTTATTGGCTAGAATCTCTGTAGATAGTATCTTTCTCTAGATTGTGTTTCATATAGAAGAATTACAAAGTCATTCAGATTTTGTAAACTGAAACTCCGTTTGCAGTAATTTAGAATTCTCAGTTATTCAGTAATTCTTCCTTAGAGATATTGATTCTTAGGTTTAAGCTGAGACCTAGGAGTCCACATTTTGAAGAGGCCCCTCAGGTGCTGAATTTTGTAAGATAATTTGTAGAGCATAGTTTGATATTAGAAGCCCTGACTTCGACTCAGAGTCCCAGGTATCAGAGAATCTGCCATTGCAAAATCTCCTGAATTTAGGTGACTCTATGTGCAGGTTTGCCTTAGGTAGTGTTGGCATCTACTCAGAGTGACACCTTTCACTGTCAAAAGTGTCACAATTTGGATAATGTGT